>PVIC010055943.1:0-11083 GCA_004025085.1 Thryonomys swinderianus
CCAGAGATTTAGCTCAGTGGTTCTGGCACCTGCCTCGCAAGCGCAAGGTCCTGAGTTCGATCCTGGAAACCACATAGAATGCTGGACATGGTGACTCATGCCCACCAGCCATCAATACCACACACCACAGTGCCGGGCATGGTGGCTCACGCCTGTAATCCCAGCACTCAGGAGGCAGAGACAGGAGGATTGCTGAGTTTGCGGCAGCTTGCCTGGGCTACATAGTGAGCTCAGGGCCAGCCTGAACTACAAAGCGAGACCCAGTCTCAAAAAAAAAAAAGAATGTCCACTATCACTACTCTTGTTCATTATAGCTCTCAAATTATTAGCTACAGCAATTGGGTAAGAGGAAGAAATAAAAGGAACATGTAGAGGAGAGGAAGAAGTCAAATTGTCATTATTTGTTCATGGCATGATCCTCTACACAAAAGATCCAAAATATTCCACCAAAATACTCCTAAAGTGGGTGCTGGAAAAACTGGGTTTCAATCTGCCAAAGACTAAAGCTAGATCTATGTCTTTAACAATATACTAAACTTAAATCAGTGTGGATCAAAGACCTAAATATTAAAACAGAAACACTAAACCTGCCACAAAACAGGTTAGGTGGAACTCAGAGACATCGGCTTAGGGAAAGATTTTTATAAACAACACTCAGCAACATAGGAACTAGCAGAAGGAATCAACAACTGGAATCTCATCTTTTTTTTTTTTTAGACAGTCTCGCTTTGTAGTTCAGGCTGGTCCTGAGCTCACTATGTAGCCCAGGCAAGCCTCAAAATCACAGCAACCCTTCTGCCTCTGCCTCTCAAGTATTGGAGTTACAGGCATGAACCACCATGCCCGGCACTGTGGTATGTGGTACTGATTGCTGGTGGACATGAGTCACTAGGTCCAGTATTGTATGTGGTTACCGGGATTGAACTTGGGACCTTGTGCTTGCAAGGCAGATGTTGGAAACACTGAGCTAAATCCCTGGCCTCCTGGGATCTCATCTTAATAAAAAGCTTCTGCACAGCAAGAGAAACCACCAACAAAGCACAAAGACAACCAACAATATGGGAAAAAAATTTACCAGCTGTTTCTCAGACAAAGGGCTACATCTAGAGTATATAAAGAGTTTAAAACAATCAGCCCCCCTGCAATTTAAAGACCCAATTCAAAAACGGGCATTTGAAATGAACACTTTCCAGAGGAAGAAGTAAAAGCAGCTAAGAAACTCATGATGAAATGTTTAACATCACTGGTCATTCGAAAGACGCATATGAAAACAACACTGAGATTCCATCTCACTCCACAATGAATGGCTGCTATCATGAAAACAACCAACGACAAATACTAGTGAGGATGTGGGGAGAAAGGAACCCTTCTTCACTGTTGGTGGGAAAGTAGACTAGTGCAACTACTATGGAGATCAGAGTGGGAGATTCCTCGAAAAACTAGGACTAGAGGTCCCATCTGACTCTGCTATTCCCCTGCTAGGTATATACACAAAAGAATTAAAAGATTCATATCACAGTGACATATCTGCACCCATGTTTATAGCAGCTCAGTTTGTGAGAGCTAAATCTTGGAAACAACCCATATGCCCATCAACTTATTATAGGTAGAGAAGCTAGCTAGACATGTAGTAGGTAGATAGTTTAGGGCTGGCCCTGGAAAAACCCTCATGGAGGACAGTCAAGGAGACCTTCACTGAGAGACAACATCACCAAAGGAGAAAATGACACCCCCACGTGAGACGAAAAGCAGGGATTGCTTGCTATCTCTGGAGTGGAGGGCAAGACCTTGACCCACCTAGATAAGTCTCCTGACTAAAGACTCCATATGCTTGCCACATGACTTGATTTCTCATTGGATCCTCATCTAGTCAGTATTGCCTAAGCAGCTATACTTGTAATCTCATGGAGTGCTTATGGTTTTGTCCATTTTGTGACTTATTGTACCAATATTACCTAAGCAACTGTATTTACAGTGTTACTGTTCACTAATTTTGTCCCACCTTAAATCCACCTCACCTCATGGCTTTGCTCCATAAAAGCCCTCTGAAAAGTAAGGTGGGTGGGTTACCCACGTTTCTGGATTCCCCCTATGTTTCTCTTAGGCAGAAGGTTTTCTCTCAATAAAGTTTTCCTACTCTAACCTCTGTCATTTGTTCCTAAAATTTATTCTCCTATTTTAGAGAACATGAACTCACATTTCAAGTTGGGAGCTAAGCCTTGCACCCCCATATCATTTTGAAGGTCCCACTGAGATTCCTGAATGGGGAGGTAAGAGTTTTCTTTTTTCAGAGATTTTGAAAAGGTTTGTCTTTTTCTCCACAGGTTGTAACTTTGCTTCATAAATTCTAACTTTTTTTTTTTTTTTGAGATAGGGTCTTGCTTTGTAGTTCAAGCTGGCCCTGAGCTCTCACTATGTAGGCTCAGGCAAGCCTCTAACTCAGCAATCCTCCTGCCTCTGCCTCTCAAGTGCTGGGATTACAGTCGTGAGCCACCACGCCCGGCACTGTGGTATGTAGTATATTGATTGTTGGTGGGCATGAGTCACCATGCCCAACATTGTGGTTACTGGGGATTAAACTCAGGACCTTGCGCTTACGAGGCAGGTGCCTGAACCACTGAGCTAAATCTCCGGCCCCAAATTCTAACTCTTCTTCTGATGATTTTGGTCTTTGTTTTAGCATTTGTTTCAAGTGTTTTAAGTTGTATGGTTTAAATGTTTGCAAACTGCTCACTTCTCCTATGATGCATTGTCCTTTTTTAAAACTATGTTTTATTCTTATGCTGCCTATGTTGTGTATGTACTGGGTTGCTTAAAATGCTGTAAGATAGATCTCTTCAGGCTTTTATCTGTCCCTTATAGATATTAAACAAAAAGTGGTAACTGGGTGTGGTGGCTCACACTTGTAATTCTGGCACACAGGAGACAGAGGAAGGACAATTGCTGAATTCAAGGCTTTCTTGGGCTACATAGTGAGCTTAGGGCCAGCCTGAACTACAAAGTGAGACCCTGTCTCAAAACACACACACACACAGTGGTTACTCTGCCAGTTGTTAAATGCCACTAGGATGGCTGCCACTCTGAAAGCAAAGGACAGTTTTCTCCAGTTGCCCTCTGGGGAATCCCCACTTGCAATCACAGGTGGAATGTTGGCCAGATAAGTAACTGGGTTCCTTTCAGAGACAGATCTCTGATTGCGTGGAGCCAGTGGAAACTGAGGCAACAATTGAGGAACCCCAGCCAAGGAATTTGCCAAAGAGTTGAAGGTTCCCCAAAAAAAAAAAAAAAACTGGCTCCTGACCGCCCATCTGGGTAATCAAGAAAGAATCTCCACATCTAATCTTTACCTAAAACTCCTCCGTGAGGTGAAAGGTAAAGTCTGTCAGTGATCCCAGATGTCCTCTCCTTCAGGGTACTCTGAATGATGCCAACAGAACCTTTCATAGAAGCTTCCATTATAACTTGAGTTAACAGGTTGAGACTTATTTCTCTACTAGCAAGATAGGAAGGATCCCACATGGCATGTATAAACAAATCTTTGATAAAATAGAAAACTACCCAAATCTTGTCTCTCTTGGGCATAGGCTCCATCATTTATGTATAAAAAATGTTTGCTGATAGGTAAGACACCTTAAAACTTTGACTATGGACTTATAGAGTGCTATATGGTCATTTCTAGATGTTTAAATGGCTTAAAACTTTATTTGGACTTTCTCTCTCTGCTAGTGAGTTAAAACCTTCCCTTAAGCTTTTTTCCACCTGACTGGGAGTTTACCTTAGAAGCTTTTGTAGTCAGGCCCCTCCTTATAGGAAGCCAAGTTAAAAAGACTGAAAACAATTGTTTTTCTGACCTGTATATGTGTCTTTACATGATAGCCAAATAAAATAAGACTCTAGACAGCCTTTCTCTTCCTTCAGGCACACGTAGGAAGTTGATAAGGGTGTCTTTATTGACTTGTGGACTATGACTATTAAAAGTATGAGTTTCAAATGTTTAGTAAGTAAGATGGACCTGTAGGGGGCCACCAGCAGACATCAAGGCTTGAGCATCCAAAGACACAAGGTCTGCCATAGGCCTGGAGCGTGGCAAGCTTCAGTCTAATCGGATAAACCTCTCCCTCTTAGTCCAGCCTTAAAAGGGCTTTAGCTAAATAACTAAAAAAGACTAGAAATGCCTGAGCTTTTTCCATCTGGAGCCCAAGGCAGAATCTCTAACCAATTATCTCTTGCAAGAGTGTCCTAATTTGACCATTGACCTATTTTCCTCTCTTCAAAGAACAAAAAGCAATGGGTCAGATCTCTTAGTTTATTACCAATAGTTCATGTACCATCAGTTCGCCGATAATGGCAAGGAATAGAGTAGTCTAAGGCATGCTTTAAACAGGGCATAGAACAAGAGGGATAAACTGAAATGACTTCTTTCCTTTTTTTTTTTTTTTTTTTTTTTTACCCTTAAAGTGCTCATTGGAGTAAGATACAGAGGTCTCAAGAGAAAATAAGATCATGTGCTGGTAAAGGGTAGATAAGTCCAGCCTGGTTTTGTTTTCTGGATCTCTCTCCAGTCAGTAGTTACCTGCTGTGGAGTGGAATAAAGTCTGGGGGACACCCTAAGAAAGCCCTAAGGGCACAGAAATCAACCAGGGACATGGGACACCAGTTAGTCTCTCTTGTTTCAGGTTTGGAACTGCATATCCAAGTCTCTTACTCCTGTAAAACCCTTGCATATTGAAAGAGTAGTTTAATATCTCCCTGCACCCATGTATAGTGTACTGAAAAAAATGGTCAAAATCACCTCATGGTGAGGTTCTCTTCACCTTGAGAAATAGTTCTTTATCTGTGTTCAAAATGCAAAAGTAAAAGCCAGACCCCTCTCACTGGGGCTCCCTGCCCTAGTCTTTTAAAACCTGAAGGTAAAGCCGGAGATTTAGCTCAGTGGTTCCAGCCCTGCCTCGCAAGCACAAGGTCCTGAGTTAGATCCCAGTAACTACATACAACAATGCTGGGCATGGTGACTCATGCCTACCAGCAATCAGTACCACACACCACAAATGCCAGACATGGTGGCTCATGCCTGTAAACCCAGCACTTGAGAGGCAGAGGCAGGAGGATTGCTGAGTTCGAGGCTTGCCTGGGCTACATAGTGAGCTCAGGGCCAGCCTGAAGTACAAAGTGAGACCCTCTCTCAAAAAAATAAAATAAAATAAAATAAACAAAAAGTAAAAATAAAAAAAACCTGAAGGTAAAATCTCCAAGGCTACTTTAGCTATAACTCCATCTACTGAAAATAGGGTTTCTAAGGTAACCCTTAAAACTCCACGCACTGTTACCAAGCCAAATGTTCTCCCTTCTTGTTCTATAAAGCCTGAGACCCCTCTCTCTACCCTTCAGGACCTGGAGATAAAATTCCTAAACCAGCTACAAATTCAACCCTCTATAGGGGTGTATCCATCTTTATCTCAAGCTCCTCTAGAACAATACCCCTCATGAGAAATAGATAATGGTTTTGGACACAGTCGTGTCCACATGCTCTTTTCTCTCGGTGACTTAACTCAAGGTAAATGAGACCCAGGAAAGTTCTCAGGCAACCCTGATAGCTATATTGAAGTATTTAGGGGGTTCACCCAAATCTATGGCCTAGACTGGAAAGATATAATGCTAATTTTAAATCAGACACTCCCTCCTGGTGAAGTATAAGCAGCAATACAGGCTGCCATTAAGGTTGGTGATGAATATCATATCCTGTACTATAAACCACCAGCTGAAAGGAAACCAGGAGGAACGGTGATTCCTACTAGAGCACAAGCAGTCCCTACACAAGACACTCAAAGGCCTACCAATCGTATGCAGGACTAGTATAGGAGACATCTATTCTGTATTACTGAGGGCCTAAGAAGAACTAGAAATAAGCCAGTCAATTATCAACTATCCAACAGGAAGAGAAAAAGCACCCTTCTGCCTTCCTAGATCACTTACTTACAAGAGGCATTAATAACACATACATTGCTAGCTCTTGACTCAGTATAAGGACAGATTGTTCTTAAGGACAAGTTTATTACTCAATCAGCCCCAGATATTAGGGAAAGGTTGCAAAAAAAAATGGCTTCTGCCGGGCGTGGTGGCTCACGCCTGTAATCCCAGCACTCAGGAGGCAGAGACAGGAGGATTGCTGAGTTCAAGACTTGCCTGGGCTACATAGTGAGCTGAGGGCCAGCCTTAACTACAAAGCGAGACCCTGTCTCAAAAAAAAAAAAATGGCTTCTACTCCAGATAACTCACTTGAGACCTTAATAAAATTGCCCCCTCAACATTTTATAATAGAGCACAAGCAGAGGCCCAGGACAAGAGACAGGAATCAAGAGAAGGCTACAGCATTTTCAGCAATTCTCAGAGAAATAGATTTTATGTCTTACCCTAGGGGCTCCAAGAAGAACTCAACAACTCAGCCCATCTGCCACCACTGCAAAGATCCAGGCTACTTCAAGAGAAACTGCAACAGGAGGACCCCTGGACCATGCCCTGATTGCAAAGGTGACCAATGGAGAGGAGACTGCCCTCTGAGGCAAAGGCCCTGGAGTTCAGACTCCTCCTATCAGCTGGTCCAGCAAGACTGAAGGGTCCCGGGGTACTCGCTGCCTTCTCCCTCTGGCCAGAATGTTGTCTCCATTGGAGGAGCCCCAGGTAGTTATGACCATAGAGAGAAGAGAAGTAAGCCTGCTGCTGGACACCAATGCCTCTCTCTTGGTCCTTCTCTCCAATCGTGGCCTTCCTTCCAGCCACCATATATCAGTGAAAGGAGTCACTGGCGAGGAGGTAACTTGTTATTTCTCACAACCCTTAGGCTGTAACTGGGATGGCATTTTCTTTACCCATTTCTTTCTAATTATCCCTGAAAGCCCAGTTCCCCTTCTAGGCAAGAGATATCCTATCCTGTTTAAATATATGCATCCAGGCCAAGTATGCTGTCTTCCCCTTGTAGAAACAGAAATAAAACCTGAAGTACGGGGAAGCAGAGGTAAAATAGGCAGAGCAATAAATGCTGCTCCAGTACAGATACATCTTAAAGATCTATTTTTCCTCACCAGAGGCAATATCCTCTAAGACCTGAGGTAAAGAAAGGATTATTGCCTATGATAAACAACCTAAAAATGCAAGGTTTGCCTGCAGTCTGTAATAGCCCATGGAACACTCCAATCTTGGGCATTCAGAAACCCAATGGAGAATGGAGAATAGTACAAGACCTTAGATTAGTAAATGAGGCAGTAGTACCAATCCACCCAATGGTCCCTAGTCTGTACACCCTTCTCTCCCAGATCCCAGAAGTTTTTACTTGGTTTTCAGTACTGGATTTTGTAAAAGATGCTTTCTTTTGTATTCCCTTACATTCAGATTGCCAGTTTCTCTTTGCCTTTGAAAACCCTCATGCCCAGGCCTCTCAGCTGACATGGACTGTCCTCCCTCTAGGATTCAGAGACAGTCCTCACCTTTTTGGGCTTTCTCATGACTTGGCATGTTTTGAATGTTGCCAGATCATAGTTTACAATATGTAGATGATATATTAGTATGTGTTCCTTCAGAAGAACTTTGTAGCCAAGGCACTTGTGCTCTGCTAAATTTTCTAGCAGATAGGGGTTATAAGGACTCTAAATCTAAGGCACAACTTTGCAGCCCTGAAGTAAAATGTTTGGGCCTTATTATATCTAAAAGAACTTGGAGACTAGGGAAAGAAAGAATTGAACCAATTGTTTCCTTCCTGCAGTCCACATCCCTAAAACAGCTTAAGGGATTCCTTGTAATTATGGGTTTGTGTTGTCTTTGGATAGCAAAATATAAGAGAAATCCAAAAAGCAAAGATCTACGTTTTAACCTGAGAATCTGATTCTCAAGCAACTTTCTGAAATCTCAACTGCTTCTAAATGCCTGAGCATTGAGCTTGCCAACAGGACATAGGTTTAATCTATATGTTGATAAGAGATGGGCCATGGCTTTGAGAGTGCTTACTAAAGATCAAGGACCTGCTCAACAGCCTGTAGGGTACCTAAGCCATGAGTTAAACCTTGTAGTGAAAGGATGGCCTGTATGCCTCAGAGCTGTAGCTGCAATAGCTCTCTTAATCCTAGAGGCATCCAAGCTGACTTTAAGCAGGGATCTTATATATATACCTCACAATGTGGCAGGACTTCTTTCATCCAAAGGAAACTTATAGTTATCAGACAATAGGCTTCTTAAATATCAGGCCCTGCTCTTAAAAGGGCCACCTGTTCAAATAAGGACATGTTTCTCCTTAAATCCTGCCACTTTTCTACCAGAAAAGGAGGAAATTGAAGCTGAAAGACATGACTGCAAATAGGTAATTCTGCACTCATAAATAGTCAAAGAAGACTTATTAGACACACTCCCTTGTTAATCCTGATTTGATTCTCTTTTGGGATAGCAGTTCTTTCATAGAAAATGGGAAATGAAAGGCAGAATATGCAGTAGTGACTCTACACCAGATGCTTGAGAATTCCTCACTTGCACCTAGACTAGCACACAGCAAGCAAAACTTACAGCTTTGACCAGGGTTTTACAACTCAGTAAGGGACAAAAAGTCAATATTTCTACTGACTCAAGCTATGTTCTCTTAATATTACATGCCCATGCAGCCATATGAAAAGAAATAAATCATCTGACTGCCAATGGATCTCCTATAAAGTATCATAAATAGATGAACTTTTATCATCAGTCTACTTGCCTTCTGAAGTGGCAGTTATTCACTGTAAAGGACACCAAAAGAGAGATGATATGACGAAATATCTTGAGGTAATCTACTAGCTGATACAGCAGCAAAAAAGGCTATGCAAACCCCAACCCTTTCAAGCCTCCTGGATGTGGAAAGGGTCCCTCAAACATACTCGACCCAAATATTCTCAGTCAGAGGTTGAATGGGATCTCTATCATGGGTGTCAGTTTCTCTCCTCAGGATGGTTACTGTCTGATGATAGTAAACTGTTTCTCCCTGGTACTTGTACAATTATAAAAGCTAAATGTTGTGTATACATCCCTGATCCATCCACTAATATTTCAACTGATATTCAAGACATCAGAAGACAGGTTAGTGCTGTGTCGGATTCTAAAACACCCTAGACCTTCTCCATATCTACTCTGTGGGAAGCTATTATGGGTTACTCTTGCTGGAAACAATTGTTGGGTATATTCATAATGATTCTGCTGGCCTTACTGTTTGGTCCATGTATTTTTTTTTTTTTAGACAAGGTCTCACTTTGTAGTTCAGGCTGCCCCTGAGCTCACTATGGAGCCCAGGCAAGCCTGGAACTCAGCAGTCCTCCTGCCTCTGCCTCCCAAGTGCTGGAATTACAGGCATGAGCCACCATGCCCAGCTGGTCCATGTATTCTTAACTACCTCTTTGCCTTCATCTCCTCCAGCCTACCCAAAATAATGATGTACAGTTCTTATCAAGAGCCTTTAGATAACCCTCTGTGTAGTGACCCTGGCTGCCAATTACAACTATGACCCTCTCCAGCCTGAAATAGTCAGATCAGTCTTCACCCTTTGCACCCTCACAGCAGTTCCAGTACCTCTTCAGAGGGAAGAATATTATATGTAGAAAAGTTAGTTAGACATGTAGTGGGTAGATAGTTTAGCCCACATGGAGGTGAGTCAAGGAGACTTTCACTGAAAGTCACCATTACCAAAACAGAAAATGGCTCCACCCATGTGAGATGAAAAGCAGTGATTGCTATCTCTAGGGTGTAGTGCCAAGACCTTGACCACCTAGGTAAATCTCCTGACTAAAGACCCTATATGCTTGCTACATGACTTGACTTCTCACTGGATCCTCATCTAGTCAGTGTTGCCTAAGCAACTATACTTGTTGTAATCTCATTGGGTGATCATGGTTTTATCCATTTTGTGATTTCTCATTGTACCAGTATTACCTAAGCGACTGTATTTGCAGTGTTACTGATTAACTGTAATTGTATCCCATCTTAAACCCACCTCACCTCATGGCTTTGCTCCATAAAAGCCCTCTGAAAAAAAGAGGGTTACCCACCTTTCTGGGTTCCTCCTTATGTCTTTCTTCAGCAGAAGCTCTTCTCTCAAAAAAAAAATTTTCCTACTCTAACCTCCATCGTTTGTTCCTAAATTCATTCTTCTATTTTAAAGAACATGAACTCACATTTCAGGTTGGGAGCTAAGCCTTGCTCCCCCATATCAAACTGAAGACTGGATAAAGAAGGTGTGTTTTTTTTTATAAAATGGAGTATTACTCTGATAATGATAAATTTGAGTCCTTTATACTCAAATGGATGTACCTTGAAGCCATACTCATAAGTGAAATAAATAGGTCACAAATGTATAAATACCCTTTCTTTTCTCTGGTATGAGAAATTGAAGGTGTAAATGAGGTCTAAAGCCTCATTTATATGAGGTCTAAACCTTATTTATATGATAGATAGTGTGAAATAGTAAGAAAATATTCAAAGAGAAAATGGGTTTAAGGATAAGTAAAGAAGGGAAAGAAAAAATTTGATGATAAAAAAGGTAAACAAAGTTTATGTATATCAGGCACAGTGGGTTGTATTATAAGCAGGGAAATGGGGAAAAATGAGAATTAAGTCATATCATGTACTGGTTCAAATTCTCAATGTCAATTGTGATCATAATCTGTATATAAAATATACCAATAAAATCAATTTTTAAAATACACACACATACACACACACACACACACTGAGGCCATGCTGGGAGGGGACAAGGCCAGCATAAGGAGTTGGAACACCACCATTCCACCTAGGTTTAAAGTGTGAATGTTTCGGGCCGGAGGGTTAGCTCAGTGGTTCCGGCGCCTGCCTCACAAGCGCAAGGTCCTGAGTTGAATCCCGGGTAACCACATATAATGCTGGGCGTGGAGACACGCCCACCAACAATCAACACCGCATACCACAATGCCGGACGTGGTGGCTCACGCCTGTAATCCCAGCACTAGGGAGGCAGAGACAGGAGGATTGCTGAGTTCGCGGCGGCTTGCCTGGGCACCATAGTGAGCTCAGGGCCAGCCTGAACTACAAAGCGAGACCCTGT
>PVIC010055944.1:0-11079 GCA_004025085.1 Thryonomys swinderianus
CATGGGAAAAATCTTTACTAGCTGTTTCTCAGACAGAGGGCTACTATCTACAATATATAAAGAACTTAAAGAAATCCACCTTCCCAAGTTTAAAGACCCAATTCAAAATGGGCATCTGAAATGAACAGACAGTTCTCAGAGGCAGAAGTCAAAGTAGCCAAGAAGCATATGAAGAAATGTTCAGCATCACTGGTCATTCGAGAGATGCAGATGAAAACAACACTGAGATTTCATCTCACGCCACAAAGAATGGCTGGTATTGTGAAATCAACCAACAATAAATGCTGGCGAGGCTGTGGGGAGAAAGGAACGCTTCTTCATTGTTGGTAGGATTGTAGACTTGTACAACCCTTGTGCAGATTGGTGTGGAGATCCCTCAGAAAACTAGGATTAGAGATCCTATTTAACCCTGTTATTCCTCTGCTAGAAATGTACTCAAAGGAATGAAAAGAATCATATTGTGAAGACATAGGTACACCCTTGTTCATAGCAGCTCAGTTTGTGATAGTCCAATCTTGGAAACAACCCAGATGTTCATCAACTGGAGACTGGATAAAGAAGGCATACTTTTTAAAAATATAAAATGGACTGGGGAGGCAGAGACAAGAGGATTGCTGAGTTTGCGGCGGCTTGCCTGAGCACCATAGTGAGCTCAGGACCAGCCTGAACTACAAAATGAGACCTGTCTCAAAAAGCAAAAATAAATAAATAAATAAATAAATAAATAAATAAATAAATAAATAAATAAAACGGAGTATTATTCTGCCATAAAGAACAACAAATTTCATTCATTTATGTGTAAATGGATATACTTCTAGGACACACTAGTAAGTGAAATAAATAGATCCCACATATTTAAATACTGTATCTTTTCTTTGATATGAGAACCTGTAGATGTAAATGAGTTCTGGAATATATGATAGATTTTGTGAAATTGGAAGTACTCAAAGGGAATGTGGTAAGGCAAAATAATGAGGGGAAAGAATAAATATAATAGGAAAGAAAAAGAAATAACACGTATATAAGGGGTGGGGGGTTATGGGTGAGTAGGGACATGGGTAAAAATGAGAATTAACTTGTGTTATATACTGGTACAAATTCCCCAATGTTGTGTGTGGTTTTGAGCTGTATATAAAATGTACCAATAAAGAATTCAATTTAAAAAAACAACATGCCCTCTGGATTATTAATGTCAAAAATGCAATTTGAGTGTTGCCTATGGAGAAAATCTATTAATAGCAACAATTATGTGGTCAATGCCAAGCAAATCAGCTATAGTTGTATCATTTGAGTTGAATATTAACACACCTTAAAGTGATTATGTACCACCCATAGCCCTAGAGAGGTAATCTATAATTATAGTGTAAATATCAAGACAACCCAGATATTGACCTCTATCTAATATATATGAAATATGATGGCTATATACCTGTTAATGGAAGAGAAGAATTAAACAGTAATTTTATAGTTAACTGTCTAAAGAACAGTAAAGTTTTATGGATCCACTTACTCTTAAAGATTTAGGGGATTGGGAATAGGTGAATGCAAAAAGAAAAATTTGAAACCTTAAACTATGATATGAAAAGGAAGGTTTGTGTGTTTGAAATTCTTTAGTCCAAGCTCTTCTGCCTTTTAAATTTTGGTTTAAAAATCTACTGTAGCTGGATACGGTGGTTCATGCCTGTTATCTCAGCTCTCAGGAGGGAGAGGCAGGGGGATTACTGAGTTCAAGTCTTGTGTGGGCTACATAGTGAGCTCAGGGCCAACCTGAACTACAAAGCGAGACCCTGTCTCACAAAACAAAACAAAACAACCCAAAAAACATGCAAAAAAAACCCCTGCTGTAATTCTAATGTGTTTACTTTTATAAATGACTCATTTCTTTTCCCAAACAGCTTTGATGATATGGTCCATATATTGGATTTCTGGAATTTCGTGATTATTTCATAGAGAAGTTCCATTTTGAATTTCTTGAAAGTAGGGCAAATGACTCCAGTGGGCACAGAGGGATGGTAGTAGACTTAGGTACAGATAATAACTAGTGAGATATATATGATAAAAAGTAATAAAATAAGAAATTATAAGACAAATGAGAGAAAAAAGCAGAAAAATTAGAAGGAAGAGGAGGAAAGGAAAAATAATGAAAGGTAAAAAAAGTAAGAAAAAGAAAAAGAAAGAAAAGGCTAGATACAATTGTTTCTGTCATTTTGAGTGTATGATTTTCTTCCAGAATCTACACTTGTGGGGCTGTCTCCCAATCATGATACAGTCTTTCTCATGCTGGCTGACCAAACTCAGATCTTCACTGGTTGCAGCCATCAGACAGGACAAGGATGTTAATGTCATGACTTTCTATTTTAAGGGAAGACAGGCTGAGCCAACCCTCTGGCTGAAGGAGCTGAATTTATGTCTTTTAGCTCACATCCCTCAGAGTGGTCTTTTTCTACCCTGCTTTCTGACCATTAGCTGTCTCCTGTGGCTGTTCTTCACCCACTTACTCTGAGAATGTAACAGTGGGTGCTGGAGTAGAACCAAGTGGCTGCTTTTCATTTTGGGTCTAAATAACCCTTTCCAGAATGGCATTCAATCAGCCACTTTCTCAAGGGATATGTTGAGTCCTCATATCAGAGTCACTCATCAGCTGTTGCCTGTAAAAGAACACAAGGGAAGCAGTTTTGTGCTCTGCTTTCAATCATAGCTACCAGTCCAGTCTGCTTCATCGCAGAATTTCCCCTGAGAAGAAAACTTTTTCTTTCACTTTTTTTGCAAGTTGTGGCAAGCTTCCTGCAACCATATCATCTTTTGAGATGGTGGAGAGGTTTTTTTCCCCCCTTCTCCACATTGTTCTGTTTCTTCAGTTTCTCAGCATTAAATAATATTTTTGGTTGGATCCCTCGCAGCTCCTGGGGAACTGTTTCTGTCTTTGTTTCTTCTCTAAACTATTTTTCAGAGTATGGATACTGACTCCTGGAGAGATTGAGTTGTTTTCACTCACAAATCTGTCATTTTCTCTTAAGAAATTTTGAAACATAATTTTGCAGAATGTATCAATCTAGATTGCAAATGATTTTCTTTGGGCGTTTGAAACTCTTTTGTCTAAGCTCTTTTGTTCTTTAAGTTTTGTGTTAAAAATCTGTAATTCTAACGTGTTTACTTTTATAAATGACTCATTGCTTTTCTCGAATAGCTTTTATGATACAGTCCATGTGTTCTATTTCTGGAATTTTGTGATACTCCATAGAGAAGTTCTTTTCTGATAATATCTATATGGTACTCTGTATACTTCATTTATCTCTGTTAGATTCTTTCCTTGTATTTGGAAAGTGTTCTGTTATTGTCTCTGTAAACATGTTTTTTATGCCATTCATGCTGTCTTGTGATTTTTCAGTATTTCTGATTAATCTTAGATTAGTCTTTTTGTGTTATCTAGTAGCTTTTGGATCTATATTTTATGTTCCGATGCTTTTAAAAAAACACTTCCCAGAATAACTGGTCACTAACATCATTCCTTATTGGTTAGTTTTGACACCCTGTCATCACATTGGTCACTTGTGCTGGCCATGCTTTCAGTAGAGTCTCATTGGTGTCTACTCATGGATTTTTTTTTTTTGCTAATTGTTAATTGATGTTTTCTGTCATTTTATTTAACTCAGAAAACCTTTTTATTAGTGTATTCTGGAAACTTGCTAGTTATTTTGTTCATTAAGTTTATTATCTGTTTAGTTGTATCTTCTTTTGGATGATTTTCCACTTCTCCCTCAGTGCCCCATAGCTAAACTTTAGAGAAGTTAGGCATTTTGGAAGTTAGACTTTTTGTGTCTTGTCTTCTCATGTTTTGTATGTGTTCATGTGTGCTGAGGTTTATGAGATGATTGTAGTGGAAAAACTTTTTTTTAAAATTTTTGTGACAAGGTCTTTCTTTATAGTTCAGGCTAGCCCTGGACTATGTAGCCAAGGTTATTCTCAAACTCATGGGAATCCTCCTGCCTCTGCTACCCAAGTGCTAGAATTATAGGCATGAGCCACCAAGTCTAACTTGACTTTTTTTTTGAGTAGGGGTCTCACTATGTAGTTTAGGCTAGGTTTGAACTCACTATGTAGTCCAGGTTATCATTGAACTCATGACAGTCCTCCTGCTTCAGCCTCTGGATAGCTGAAATTACAGACATGCACCCCCATGCCTGGCTGGAAAGAGTTTGTTGTTAGTATGGAGACTTCTTTACTTAGTGTCTGTTTTTTCAGTGACACACTTTATGTATGCATCTAATTGTGGGCATTTCCGATGTTCCAAGTCTAGCTAACTATTAATATGAGAGGCCACAGTGTAGTTGGACTAGCACCCAATTCTCCTTAACAACAGAAAGGCAATCCAGATATTGTCATACAGAGAAGACCAATTAGTAGCAAGTTATGCCACCCTGCAATAGCAGTAACATCAGCAACCACATACCCTACCACCTTAACCATAGAGATTTATACTTATTGTACAAACATTAAGTTGAAACAAGTAGCAACTCTACCTCCATTAATGACAGAAAAGTATTAAACTGGAATAGTATGTCTTTAACTAGGTCAAAATTAATAAAACAGTGTTTATACTAATAAAATTAAGGGTGTAGAGTATGGGAAAAAGAAAAAGTAAAAACTGAAAAAGTAATCAATGGAATATCAGAAGGAGGAGAGAAAAGTGAGACAAAGATTCTGCTGAGAAGTAAAATGACATTAATCAATAAAAGTAAGAGAAAAATGTCAAACCAGAAAAGGAACAAAACAGAGCAAAGTAAAGGAAGAATGAAAAATAAGAAAAAATTTGAAGGTAAAAGAAGAAAAAACCCACAGTAAAGAAATGAAAGAAAGAAAAAAGTAAGGAAAGGAAAAAAATGATAAAAAATTCCACTCTATATTTTTAATTGAATTCTTTATTGGTACATTTTATATAGCTCACAATCACACTCAACATTGGGGAATTTGTATCAGTATATGGCACAAGTTAATTCTCATTTTTACCCATATCCCTACCCACCCACAGCTCTCCACCCCTTATATACATGTTATTTTTTAATCTTTCCAAATCATATTTATTCTTTCCCCTCATTATGTTGCCTTACCACATTCCCTGAGTACTTCCTATGTCACAAAATCTATCATACATTCCAGAACTCATTTACATGTACAGGTTCTCATACCACAGAAAAGATAAGGTATTTACATATGTGTGATCTATTTATTTCACTTACTAGTGTGTTCTAGAGGTGTATCTATTTGTACATATATGAATGAAACTTGTCATTCTTTATTGCAGAGTAATATTCCATTTTATTAAAAGAAATCTTCTTTATACAGTCTGCAGCTGATGAGCATCTGGGTTGTTTCCAAGATTGAGTTATCATAAACTGAGCTGCTATGAGTTGTTTCTTTCCAGGATCTTCAGTCCTTGAATCCAGCAAGGTTTATTTTCTCTTCCTCAGTTACTCACTCTAGTTTTATTTTATTTTATTTTATTTTATTTTATTTTATTTTATTTTATTTTATTTATTTTATTTTATTATTTTATTTCATTTTTTGCTTTTTGGAGACAGGGTCTCTCTTTGTAGTTCAGGCTGGTCCTGAGCTCACTATGGTGCCCAGGCAAACCGCCGCAAACTCAGCAATCCTCCTGTCTCTACCTCCCAAGTTCTGGGATTATAGGCGTGAGCCACCACCTCTGGCATTGTGATATGCGGTGTTGATTGTTGGAGGGCGTGTCTCCACGCCCAGCATTCTATGTGGTTACCGGGGATCAAACTCAGGTCCTTGCACTTGCGAGGCAGGCACCGGAACCACTGAGCTAACCTTCCGGCCCCTCACTCTAGTTTTTGACTGTGGCATGTGGATAGCAAGTTTTTCCAGCACCATTTATTAAAAAGGCTGTTTGTCTTCCAGTGAAAATTCATGGCCTCTTTGTCAAAATGAAGGTTTCTGACTGTGAAGATCTTTCTGCATCTTCTAATCTGTTCCTCTGAACCCTGGGTTTCTAGTACCATGCTTGCTGTTTTGTTTGTTTTTAAATCATGTTAGTTCTGTAATATAATTTGAAGCCAGGAGTTGTGATTCCCCATGTCTTTCCTTTGTTGCCCAGATTGCTTTTGCTATTCTAGGTCTCATCTGATTCTAAATCAATTTTAGGATTGTTTTCTCTAATTTTTTTTTGCATTCTTTATTGGTACACTTTGCATACATCTCACACTTACAGATAACATTGGGGAATTTGTACCAATATATGACACAGTCAATTCTCATTTTTACCCATATCCCCACCCACACCTCCCCACCACCTATATACATGCTCTTTTATTTTCTTTCAGAATCATATTTATTCCTTTCCCTCATTACATCCCCACACCAAATTTCCTTTGGAAATTTCACATTCTGAAAAGATTGTCATACTACTAGAGCTCATTTGCATGTACCGGTGCTCATATCAACGAGAAGATCTGGTATTTACCTATCTGTGCTCTATTGATTTCACTCCTTAGCGTGTCCTCTAGGTGCATCCATTTGCACCTAAATGAATCAATCTTGTCATTCTTTATGGCAGAATAGTACTCCATTTTATAAAAAACCCACATCTTCTTTATCCAGTCTCTAGTTGATGGGCATTTGGGTTGTTTCCAAGATTGAGCTATCATGAACTGAGATGCTGTGAACAAGGGTGTACATCTATCTTTCCACTGTGATTTTCTAAATTCTTTTGGGTATATTCCTAGCAGGGGTATGGCAGGGTCAAATGGGACCTCTAGCCCTAGTTTTCTGAAAAATCTCCACACATATCTCCACAAAGGTTGTACAAGTCTGCAATCCCACCAACAGTGGAGAAGGGTTCCTTTCTCCCCACAGCCTCGCCAGCATTTATTGTTGGTTGATTTTGTAATAGCAGCCATTCTTTGTGGAGTGAAATGAAATCTCAGTGTTGTTTTCATTTGCATCTCTCGAATGACCAGTGATGTTGAACATTTCTTCATGTTTCTTAGCTGCTTTAACTTCTGCCTGTGAAAAGTGTCTGTTCATTTCAGATGCCCATTTTTGAATTGGGTCTTTAAACTTGGGGAGGCTGGTCTAAGTTCTTCATATATTGTAGATAATAGCCCTTTGTCTGATAAACAGCTAGTAAAGATTTTTTCCCATGTTCTTGGTGCTCTTTTGGCAGTGTCAGTGACTTCTTTTGCTGTGCAAAAGCTTTTCAGTAAAATGAGATCCCATTTGTTGTTTCTTTCTGCTAGTTCTTGTGCTATAGAGATTTTATTAATAAAGTCTCTGCCTAAGCCAATGTCTCCAAGAGTTTTATCTAATCTGTTTTCCAGCAGGCTTATTGTTTCTGTTTTAATGTTTAAGTCTCGTATCCACTGTGAGTTTAGTTTTGTGCATGGTGAAAGAGATAAGTCTAGCTTTAGCTTTTGGCAAGTTGAAGCCCAATTTTTCCAGCACCATTTGTTAAACAGGCTGTCTTTCCTCCATTGAGGATGTTTGGCCCCTTTGTCAAAGATAAGGTGGCTAAGAGTACCCGGGGTTGTTTCTGCATCTTCTAATCTATTCCACTGGTCCTCGGGTCTGTTACTTTGCCAGTACCATGCAGTTTTTATCACAGCGGCTTTATAGTAGAGTTTTAAATTGGGGATTGTAATACCCCCTGCCATATCGTGGTTGCTTAGAATTGCTTTTGCTATTCTAGGTTTCTTGTGGTTCCAGATGAATTTTTGTATTATTTTCTCTAGCTCTGTGAAGTATGCCATTGGGATTTCAATTGGAATTGCATTGAATCTGTATAGTAGCTGTGGGAGTATAGTCATTTTGACGATGTTCGTTCTCCCTACCCAGGAACAAGGGATATCTTTCCACTTTCTGATTTCCTTTTCTATCTCATTTTTCAGAGTCCTATAGTTTTCAGAGTAGAGGTCTTTCACTTCCCTTGTTAGGTTGATTACTAGGTATTTCATTTTTCTGGGTGCTACTGTGAAAGGGATTGACTCCCCAATTTCTCTTTCAGTGAGTCTGTTGTTTGTGTAGACAAAGGCTGTTGATTTTTTTTTGTAAATTGAATTCTTTATTGGTACAATTTATATACATATCAAAATCATGTATAACATTGGGGAATTTGTACCAGTATATGACACAATTTAATTCTCATTTTTACCCATATCCCTACCCACTCACCTCTCCTCACCCCCTTTATACATGCTCTTTTATTTTCTTTCTGTATCATATTTAATCCTTCCCCTCATCACATTCCCACACCGTTTCCTATAGAAATTTTGCGCTCTATAAAAGCTGTCATACTTTCTAAAGCTCATTTGCATCTACAGGTGTTCATGTCAAAGAGAAGATCTGGGAATTGTCTATCTGTGATCTATTGATTTCACTTATTAATATATCCTCCAGGTGTCTCCATTTGCACCTAAATGGATCGATCTTGTCATTCTTTAAAAAAACCTCATCTTCTTTATCCATTCTCCAGTTGATGGACATTTGGGTTGTTTCCAAGATTGAGCTATCACAAACTGAGCTGCTATGAACAAGGGTATACATCTGTTCTTTCCAATGTGAGGTTTTAAATTCTTTTGGGTATATTCCTAGCAGGGGGATAGCCAGGTCAAATGGAACCCCTAGTCCTAGTTTTCTGAGAAATCTCCACACAGATCTCCACAATGGTTGCACAAATCTGCAATCCCACCAACAGTGGAGAAGGGTTCCTTTCTCCGCACAGCCACGCCAGCATTTATCATTGGTTGATTTTGTTATTGTGGCCATTCTTTGTGGAGTGAGATGAAATCTCAGTGTTGTTTTAATTTGCATCTCTCAAATGACCAGTGATGTTGAACATTTCTTCATATGTTTCTTGGCTGCTTTGACTTCTGCCTCTGAGACGTGTCTGTTCATTTCAGATGCCCATTTTTGAATTGGGTCTTTAAACTTGGGGAGGCTGATCTGTTTGAGTTCTTTATATATTGTCAATAATAACCCTTTGTCTGATAAACAGCTAGTAAAGATTTTTTCCCATGTTGTTGGTTGTCTTCTAGCAGTACCAGCGACTTCTGTGGCTGTGCAGAAGCTTTTCAGTAGAATGAGATTCCATCTGTTGATTCTTTCTGCTAGTTCTTGTGCTATAGAGGTTTTATTCATAAAGTATCTGCCTAAGCCAGTGTCTCCAAGAGTTTTACCTAGCCTGTTTTCCAGCAGGCTTATTGTTTCTGTTTTAATGTTTAAGTCTCATATCCACTCTGAGTTTAGTTTTGTGCATGGTGAAAGAGATAGGTCTAGCTTTAGCTTTTGGCAGGCTAAAGCCCAGTTTTTCCAGCAACATCTGTTAAAGAGGCTGTCTTTCTTCCATTGGGTATGTTTGGCTCCTTTGTCAAAGATAAGGTGGCTTAGTGTATCTGGAGTTGTTTCTGGGTCTTCTAATCTATTCCACTGGTTCTCTGGTCTGTTACTTTGCCAGTACCATGCAGTTTTTATCACAATGGCTTTATAGTAGAGTTTTAAATTGGGAATTGTAATACCCCCTGCCATGTCGTGGTTGCTTAGAATTGCCTTTGCTATTCTAGGTTTCTTGTGTTTCCAGATGAATTTTTGTATTATTTTCTCTAGCTCTGTGAAGTATACCATTGGAATTTCAATTGGAATTGCATTAAATCTATATAGTAGTTGTGGGAGTATAGCCATTTTGATGATGTTGGCTCTCCCGACTCAGGAACAAAGGGTATCTTTCCACTTTCTGGTTTCCTTTTCTATCTCATTTTTCAGAGTCCTATAGTTTTCAGAGTAGAGGTCTTTCACTTCCTTTGTTATGTTGATTCCTAGATATTTCATTTTTCTGGGTGCTACTGTGAAAGGGATTTACTCCCCAATTTCTCTTTTAATGAGTCTGTTGTTTGTGTAGACAAAGGCTGTTGGTTTTTGAGCCTTGATCCTGTATCCAGCAACACTACCAAATTTGGTAATTAAGTCTAGAAGTCGTTTGGTTGAGTTTTTTAGGATCCTCTAGATAGAGTATCATATCATCAGCAAATAATGACAGTTTAACTTCTTCCTTTCCTATCTTTATTCCTTTTATATCTTTGTCCTGCCTGATTGCTATGGCTGATATCTCCAGCACTATATTGAACAAGAGTGGTGACAATGGGCATCCTTGTCTCATTCCTGACCTTAGTGTAAAAGGTTTCAATATTTGCCCATTTAGTATGATGCTGGATGTTGGTTTCTCATAAATAGCTTGTATTAAATTGAGATAAAGTCCATCGATTCCAATTCTCTTTAAGGTTTGGATCATAAATGAGTGTTGGATTTTGTCAAATGCTTTTTCTGCATCTATTGAGATAATCATATGATTTTTGTCCTTGAGTCTGTTAATATAGTGTATTACATTGATTGATTTATGTATGTTGCACCAGCTTTGCATCCCTGGGATAAATCCGACTTGATCAGGGTGTATGATTTTCTTGATAACTATGTGTATTCTGTTTGCAAGTATCTTATTGAGGATTTTTGCATCAATGTTCATAAGAGAGATTGGCCTGTAGTTTTCTTTTTTGGTGGGATCTTCCCCTGCCTTTGGAATCAAGGTGATGGTTGCTTCAAGGAATGATTTGGGGAGTACTGCTTCCTTTTCAATTTCATTAAAGAGATTGAGAAGTAGTGGTATTAACTCTTGTTTAAAAGTTTTATAGAATTCAGCAGTGAAGCCGTCAGGACCAGGGCTTTTCTTCGTTGGTAGGTATTTTATTACATTTTCAATATCCCAGATTGATATCAGGTTGTTTAACATTTTTATATCCTCTTCATTCAGCTTTGGAAGTTCATATGAGTCTAGGAATCTATCCATTTCTTCTTGATTTTCCATCTTCTTAGAGTATAGATCTTCAAAATATGTGTTTATGATCCTTTGGACTTCTGCATCTGTGCTGATTTCCCCATTTTCATTCCTTATAGCATGGATTTGAGCCTTTTCCTTCCTTTGTTTGATAAGGTTGGCTAAGGGTCTGTCGATCTTATTTATCCTTTCAAAGAACCAACTCTTAGATTCATTGATTCTTTGTATTGTTCTCT
>PVIC010055945.1:0-11093 GCA_004025085.1 Thryonomys swinderianus
TACACTTGCACGTGCCCATGAGAATTATAGGTATGTATGAACATATTGTACTCTAAACCTCAGATATAGATGTAAAGTACAGTTGCACTGGACTTCTGTATATTGCCTTTGTATCTATCATTTCCTCCACATATTATTTTCCTTTTCTTCTATTCTTTCACACTCATTTTTCTCATGCTATTAATTTTAATTGAATTCTTTTTCGATTAGTTGTGTTTTAGTCTTTCTTGTTTTCAATGGATGATTATTTCATACTAAACATAATCCCTAGGTTCTAGATTTTAAAATATCATCATGCCCTTTTTATATAATTTTCCATTGTACACATTTCATTGCATTTAAATTATCAATAAATTCTCATCAAATTCTACTGCCTCAGATATCTCTTTTGGATAATTTTTGTATTCCTTTGGTTATTTTCTTTTTCAAATTATATTTAAAAAGTTAGTACCCTTTTTACTTTTCATTTTAATGGGAGTTTTTGAGTTCATGTAATCCACACAATCTGGGACAGTTAGGGCAATTCATTCATACCTTGTTTATATTCTAAATCATTAAGAATAGATCCAGTTTGTCCAAGTACTTGACATAATATTGATATCATAAGATTTGTTAGTGAAATTGTGACTTTGTAATATTTTTACCTATATTTCTTTAACTTGATTATGAATTGAAGGAATAATTATTTGTGAATTCCATGCTTCCTTCTTGGATGAAAACTTTCAAAACCATAAAATTAAAATGTAGTTACTTCTGGGCCAAAATTTTGTAAAATAAAACCCAAATTGAGAAGAAGAAGAAGTAACACAAGAGGAAGCCAGCCAGTGATTTAAAGAAGAATACAAGAAATGTATAAATCTTCTTCAAGATCTTCATAGAAAAGATAGAACTTGCAGTCATCTGAATGTATTCTATAGGCTTTCTAAAATACTAGTAAATAGTCAATAAATTGATTTTACATAAATGCTGCTAAATTTTACTTCCGCCCATAAACTAATAAGCATAAGTTAATACTAAAAACAGATTTCTTTAGTAGAAAACCTGTGAGAGAACCACATACATCATACACTTAAAATAAATATATGTAAATAACCCATAATAAATCATATGAGCATTATCTTGTTATGGGCTTGATTATTGAAAGAAAGAGCATTTATGAACTATGTAACTGATATCCAATTAACCTGCACCAGCTATCTTACTAAACACTTATTTAGGGTATTAATATTCTTTGTAATTTCATAGACCAATATGAATTTCACTGTGCCTTTATTGCTATTGAAATTTTGAGTTAATCATGTTATATAGCTATATGATTTATCTTTTGTATATAATTATTAACCCCTAGATTCTGTTACTCCATAAACAAATAGAATGGAGAGGTTTATAAACTCGAGTCCTGAAAGAATCACTAATTTTCTGACCTATATAAATCTTTATGTTGCAGTAAAATGTATATTTCATATAGTTTTTGGAGGTGGATAGTGGTTTAACTCCTTTAGTAAAATAAAATACTAAGAACCTACATACACAGACCCCAGAACTTTTTTATTTCAAGTTGTTTTTCTTCCATTATGATATGGTCAATGTGTGCCTAATTAAGGACGATTTTTGAGAGCAACTGATATCTTAATCAAGCAGGGAAAGAAGTAATTTATTAAACACATCTTATATACATTGGGTGAAATGTATTTTCTTTGCTTCAACAATCCTTAATATCTAATGTGGCTTGATAGATATTTCAAGGATCAAAAATCTATGTTTCTATTTATTTGTTTCTATTTTTATGCTACTTATGGTATTTCAACCTATTCTATCATTATTAAAACATGAGTGATAGCCGGGGTGTGGTGGCTCACGCCTGTAATCCCAGCACTCGGGAGGCAGAGGCAGGAGGATTGCTGAGTTTGACTTGCCTGGGCTCCATAGTGAGCTCAGGGCCAGCCTGAAGTACAAAGCGAGACCCTGTCTCAAAAAGAAAAAATGAGTGATGGCTACTGTGCGTGGTTGTGCTTATTAAGGAATCTAAGCACACGCAAATATGAGTGAAAAGTGAATACCGTTGGTAATTTGCATGGACATCCATAATCCATAAATGCCATATTTTATTCTAATCGCTTCCATAGTTCTTATTTTTCCTAACTGTCCTATTGATTTGTATATACCAAGAGTTTATTGCTAAACAATTTTTTTTTTTTTTGAGACAGGGTCTCACTTTGTAGTTCAGGCTGGCCCTGAGCTCACTATGGAGCCCAGGCAAGCCGCCGCGAACTCAGCAATCCTCCTGTCTCTGCCTCCCGAGTGCTGGGATTACAGGCGTGAGCCACCACACCCGGCACTTGCTAAACAATTTTATGTATGACTTATGAGAGAAGAAATATTGGGACATTAATAAACCTGAAAAGCATGCGTGTGAAGGACTACTTAAATTCGACTTTTTTTATTTATGTCGCTAAAGTAAAATTGAAGTTATTAATATTTCATTATTTATACAAAGAGAATCTCTTAGACATATTATTCCTTTGCACTTCGAGTGTTTGATGAAGCCAAATCCAAAACCAAAACCAAAAAATAAAAATAAAAAAATAAAAAAATGACTGAGAGCCAGGGAGGCAAAATTCGTTCCTGTTTGTGACGACAGGGGGCGCTCCACAGCCGTGCAAGAGAGTATCACTCGCAGATCCGGGACACTGTGGGAAGGCGTCTCACTGCACTGCTGTCACACTCAGGTGTATTTCTCCAGTTAAAAAGCCAGTCTTCCTAGGGCTTATCCGGAGGCGCTGCGCTCCCTTCTATTCCTCCATGTTTTCAGCCTTCACTTTAAGTCTAAGTGAAAAACAGAAACTGATCAGTGGAAATCGACCCCCTTCTCCACCCGCTCTTTCTCTGCCTAAGCAACGAAGACCTGCTTGACATCATAGCTTGTTTCTTTGCTAATCTTTTCCTGGTTAAGTCATCTATAAAATCTCCAATAAAATCACCAATAAAGGCATCAGGTGTCAGGTACAATAATAAATGTCCTGGAAATAAAAATCACCCAAATGAAATAGAAGGAAACTTAAAATTCTCGCCCATGTGCTTTCAATTAAAAATGTTTCCTCTGGCTTGCCATTATTTATAGCACTGTTAATGAAAGAATTCACACTGAAATAAATGTCTTTCTTGTTGGTGGTTATTCATGAGGCCCATGTGCAGAGAAGTGCCTCGAATAGACCGTTTTATCTAGTGCTTTCAGATTGCGGGTCACTGGGAATTGATGTAGAAAGGCGAAGACAGGATTTCACCTGTAGTTTCACAATGGTTCCCGTGAGCTTTGGGTCTGAGCGATAAGAATGAACAATTGGGACCACGGGGGGGAAATTTATGGAAATTAGTTGAACAATTCCAGTGTGGCTCCGTGATATCAAAATTACAATTTGTACAGATGGTGACTCTTTCCAGCCAACTAAGCAATGAAAATAAAGCTGCTGCTACTTGTCAGAGGACCAGCATTTGGATAAAAAGCTTAGAGCGTCCCAAGTCCACATGGTGGATTGGTGGTAAGCACAAGCCTGAGTTGAAAACCAATCAATTTAAAAAAAATGCAGGACCTGAAAGCCTAGTGTCATATTTTATTTCTCCCCAGAGTACTTCATTTTGCTAGACATCTCTACGATCCCTTCCCTTTTCAGGACTACAAAAGACAGCTAGGACAAGGAAAGGACATTACCAGGCCTAACGACAATATGCATGCATGGATTCCTTCTATGGGCATTTTAGATATTCTTCCTTCGCAGATCAGCTCTGCCCTATAGACATGTTTTATTATGATTTTACATGGGAGAAAATTACCCCTGAGAGACTAATCATTGAGGAAGCTATTATCCAAATGGTTCTATTTGTCCCTTGAGCTCGTGTTCTGTCTTCTGTCCCTGGCTACATTGGCTAATCAGTAGGTTTATCTTTTTCTTCATCATCATGAATCTCATTCCAACTGACTTATGTTCTCAAGACACCCTAATTTCTTTAGTATCTTCTTCGGGAGGAGTCTGTATCAGTTGACTCGCTCAAAAATATTTTTCAACTTTGTCTCCATTGCATTAATTTCTGCTCTGATCCTTATAATTTCCTCCCTACTATGAGCTTTGGGTTTGTCTTGCTCCTCTTTTTCTAGTAGTTTTGAGTTTCAGCATTAGATTTTTTATTTGAGTTTGCTCTATTTTCTGGGTGTAGGCATTCACTGCTATGAATTTCCCTCAGAGAACTGCTCTCATTGTGTCCCGTAAATTCCTGTATGTAATATTGGGGTTATCATTTAATTGTAGAAACTGTTTAATTTCTTCTTTAGTTTCTTCTGTGGCCCGTTGGTTGGTCAACAGAGTGTTGTTCAATTTCCAGGTGTTTGTGAGGATCTTGGAATTTCTTTTGCCATTCAGCTCCAGTCTCAAGGCACTATGGGCTGAGTGTATGCAGGGAATCGCTTCAACTGTGGGTTTAGAAATCTCCCTTGTCTAAACTCTGCATGTCCTATAATTACATAGCATGGAAAGTTCCTGCCTGGAAACTTAATTCCCTGAGAATGATGGGATAAACATTGGTTCAAGTACTTTGTTTCCCTAAATCTGTGTTTTAAATTTTTTAATAAGTCAAAACTCTCCTACATTATACTCTCAGTTCAACTCTTGATATATTGAGAAATAATTAGAGCCTTGAAGATTATGAGATACATTTAAGGGAATAATTTAGTTAAATATATTATTTTATTTCATGGAAACATCATTAAAAATACTGTGACTATCACTTGTTTATGCAAAGTTTACCAGTTGTTCTTTTGGTGTTGCTAAACTATTATTTGATTAATTCTGGAAAATCCTTTTGCCACTTTCACTATTGCCCTTTCTCTTTCAGTTATTGTTGAAATACTTTCTATAGCATTTGAACTTGTGAAGCACTTAAATACTTCTCTTATGTGAATGTTTCCACTAAGTAGTATTCAGTGGCGTGCCTCACCCGTCCGTAGTGCTTCTCTACATAAACTGGAGAGAATCTGCGCTATCACTCAGTCATCCTAAGTGTTTCACTGAATGGGAAGCTACCCAGCCACCGGTGACTCTTCTTACCAGCAGTGATATCAAGAATTCTCCTAAGGAGACCCAGGGTCACATGTGATTTTTCTCCAACAAATGGGAAGATTGGAAATAATGATTATTTCTCAGGTCTAAAATTTGTGGATCCCCAAATGTGTTTCTGATGCAACTTGCCAAAGTCATAAACTGTCTTTCATTTAGTCAAGCTTTTATTTACTGTAATAACTGCTGCCAATCCTTTGGCAAGGCTGTTGGGAATTCATTTAATTTGGTCTGAAGTCACAATCCTTCTTTTTAAAATCATTTGCTTGGCCCTTTGACTGACCTAGTCCTTCCTGTGTTTCTCGGTTTGCTCCTTTAGCAATTCCGGGAGCCAAGGCTTCCTTCACTGTGTAGGGCAGGAAGAGAGTTTCTAGTTCTAACCAGAGGTTGAAGGGGATTTGTTTTCAAACCTAAATTGAGACAAAGAAACCTTTTATACGATTTTTATATTTAGGTGTATTATAAATAGTTTTCTGTCCTCACTTCAAATTTAACTGTGTAAACAACAAAGCTTTCTGGTGGTAATAGAGGAGGCTCGCATCACAAATCGGGAAGGACAAAGGTTTCTCAAACAACGCAACTATCTGGAAAAAAAGATTTACGTATTGGATAACATTAAATCCAAGAATTCTAGCTCTTAAAAAGAAAAAAATCATTTTAAGAAATAAAATGCAAGGGAGGGAAAAAACCGTTTGCAATACACATATCTGATAGAGGTCATGTATCCAAAATGTATAAAGGATTTCTTGGAAGCAATGAGAAAAAGATTTTTTAAGAAGCAGAAAAAACATCAAAAAAAAAAATCCAGAAGATTCACAAAGGAATCTGCCTGTGTCATCAACTCACAGATATAACGCTTCCTGAAATCATTCTTTATGAAGGAAATGCCAAAAAAAGTCACAATGAAATCAATGACCTATCACAGTACACCAACCAAAACAGCTTAAGATTGACATACCAAAACAGTGTACACTGAGAATACCAAGTGCTGGCTGGCATGTTGAACAACTATGAATATACTAATAATGGAAATACATTATACATTCTTCATAAAATCTGTTGGCTCTCTGTATCGAAATAAGACATGTTCCCTGACCTAGTCATACAACATGTAGTATAATAAATGCAATAAGTAATAGTACAGTGTGTGTGTGTGTGTGTGTGCGCGCGCGCACACGTGGTATGAATGTGTGTGTGTAAATGGTATGTGTGTGGCCTAGCATGCCTGTTCACATTTGTGTCTCAAAGACAAGGATAACATAGAGATAGTCACATCATTTTAGTATCTATCATTGACAGATTAAATAAAGATATTATCATCATATACTAAATTCAGAAAGTTATGTTTACTTGGAAAAGGAGATGTGAATGTTATACACATGATTTTGAGTAGAAAAATGTCACTGACAAAAGAGATAATATAAATAGACATTGCTACCACAGGGAAATTGATCTCCAATATGAAGATTATAATAGTTGCTGCTTTGCTGTCGTTAGGCATGTGGGGCCCACGAAGTAGATGAGGAAAATTCTACTCCTTAATTTGGGTAGAAATTACATCATCTGTTCAATTTGTAACTTTAAACACAGCTGTGCATGTAATATTGGTGTACTTTACATGTCACCCTTTCATAAAGTGAAAGTACTCAAATCTCAGTGCAAAAACTATCAAACCACAAGGACAAGAAATTATCAAAGAAGAAACATATTTTCTGGTTAGGTCAGTGTTATATTGTCACCAAGAGATTTCATACTACCAAGACAACTCTGCCATCTGTAATTCGCAGGTTTCGTCTTCATAAGGAATATATTCACCCTTGCTATTCTGCCATGTACTCCTTTATAAATATTAGCAAATATCTGTATCTACAAACTTATTTAAGAATATCAATTTCATAGGATTATTTGGAAGATTTGATGAAATAAAACAATAAAAGTGCCTATCATAGCTTTTGGGAAACAGTGCCCGCATGTGTTAGATATTATTGTTATGATCTTCAGTGTTACTTTATTATATTATTATTATAATAGACATTCTGTTTATGCTTACTCATCAATTTTATAGGTTCACTTTAAATTTTAAAAACCCAGTAGTGTTTTCTTTCTCTTCTATTAGTAAGTTCTATTAAATATCTTGTGAAAGATAATTATAAAAGTATTAGGAACTGTAAAATTCAGTTATTAAATGAAATATACTGGATATATGTTTTTATATGAGAAAATCTGTATTGTTAAACAGTTTCTCTAAAAATGTCAAATATCTTTAAGTACAACTATCAATAGCTTGGTAGAGAGCAACACATAGTGGGACTGGTGTCTGTTGGGGTAGTTCATAGCTTTATTACATATCTCTATCCATATTTCATATCTACAGTTTTCTTCAAACCTTTTGGTGCTATTAGGGTTCACATTTAATCAGTAAAATAAAGCAATGGCTCCTGTGGACTAATATAATTCACTTCTAACAACTAGATCTTTAGCGAATGAGATGCATTTTGTCAAATGTATGATGTTAGTGGGTTTCACTGGGCTTCTTCATTATTCAGAGGCGGATGTTTGAAACCTCTAGGGTGGAGAAAGTTTATGATGTGACGGTCAGTCCTGATGATGCAAAAGGAAACAGGGCCCGGGGACGCCACGTCTCGCTTCAGGTCCCTTTCTGTCAGATTGAGGCACAACTAGGACCTCCGTGTCCTGGCTCCAATTCTGAGCTCCTGCTGTAGATCTTCAGAGATGAAAATAACGAGCCCACGTTCAAAGGGTCAAATAGAAGGAATGTATCAATAAGTTGCTTTAACAGAAATGTGCTCAGAGCCGCGATTTTAACAAGCTGGGCTCATACTAGAACCTGAAGGCTGACATCGGTTAAGTCTGCCACATATTAGCCTTACAGAAACACAAGCGTGCGTGTGTCCGTCGCTTACATAGCCTCACCGTCCCTTTTAAGGCCTTCTTCACATTACAAGGTTTTAGAGTAACAGTTTGGTTAATGGTTTCTTCTTGGAGAAATTTCAAAGGCAGTGAAAAGGAGTATTTCTGAGAGACGTGTTGTTTGTGGTGCTCACATGCTAGCGATGGTAGAAAGGACCTCCAGAATAAATGCATTATGCTGCGGGACAGGAAAGGTGAAGCCACATCTTTTTCCGTAATCCAGCTTCTCTCTAAAGTCACCTAGACCCCATGAATGAGATAATAAAGCAGCTCACATTGGTCCTTTCAGTTCCCTGGAGTTTAAAGTGTATTAATGGCGATTGGATTCAGAATAAATAAACTAGATGGAAAAATCATTATGTGAGCTCTATTTTCCAGCTATCAATTTGGCTTCTAAGCGCTCCAATAACTTAACCTTAATTTCTAGCTCGAAGCTTCTAAGAAACATAGTTGAAATTTTGGACATCATTTATTTTTCCCCTCTTATAATAATGGGAAGTGAATTCATTGGGCAAGTTTATTGAATCTGGCATTAGAAACTGATTCATCTCTTAAAGAACCATGTATTTTACATATTGAATTTCATCCTTTGGGGGGTAACAATGAAAAAAATGCATTGAAAAAAATTCATCGGAATGGTCTGGATGAATAGACTCTTTCTTTTCATTATTCAGTTTAACAGTATCATGTGCAGTCAGTCTGTGGGACAAGGTTTAACATTGGGAATTAGTAAGCAGAGAAGTTAAACAGAACTATAGCCTCCCTGAAATAAATGTCCATATTTCTAGTTGATACTCACTCGGACAGTAATATTTCATAATACCACAAGCGGGAAGATCAGAAATGGGAGACAATGATAATGGAAGATCGTGCACTCAGGAACAGTGTGTATTTCTACTCACTGGGTGTTCGCGGATTTCAGCATATGATATTGACAAAATGCATTTGAATCACGAAATCTCATTTTTCTTTTGTCTCTCTCTTTTTTTTTTGCCTTCCTCTTCTAATCCCTCCCTCACTACTTTTTTCAGTATTGAATCCCAGACACTATCTGCCACTGAACTACATTCCCAGCCTTGTTTATACTTTCTTTGAAACAGGATCTTGTTGCATTACCTAGGCTGACTTCAAGCTTGCAACCCCCCTGCTTCAGCTTCTCATGTAGCTCAGATGACAGATATCACACGGAAATAAAAACAGTTAACCATCAAGAGTTACAAAGACTGTAACACACAGTATCATTGTATAATTCTTATAATCCATAGAGGCTAAAATACTCATTAAAGGTTAATTTTTACTTTCAACAGTCACCACACTCATATTATTTGTGTCACTTTTATTATTATTATTATTATTATTATTATTATTATTATTATTATGTTAGTCTCTAAATCTCCTTTTGAGGCAAATCATAAATTAAGGAACTTCAGGCTTCCATTTTTTAACTAAACGTCAGTTCATGGCAGCAAAGATATTGTAGCAGTTACAGAATACATATGTATTAAAAGATTTTTCCAATCATTAGGACAATCTTCTGATTCATAAATGTAATGGTAGTTTTCCTCCGTCCTGTCTTCCCCCCTACAGTCCTTACTTTCATTTCCTCCACTGCCTCTCCCCTCCAGCCTCCCCCCTGAGCTTCCCTCCTCCCTTCCCCCATCTCTTTTTTTTTTTTTTTTTTTGAGACAGGGTCTCGCTTTGTAGTTCAGGCTGGCTCTGAGCTCACTATGTAGCCCAGGCAAGCCTCCAACTCAGCAATCCTCCTGTCTCTGCCTTCCGGGTGCTGGGATGACAGGCTTGAGCCACCACGCCGGCACTGTGGTATGTGGTATTGTTTGCTGGTGGGTGTGAGTCCACGCCCAGCATTGTATGTGGTCACCGGGATCAAACTCAGGACCTTGCGCTTGTGAGGCAGGCGCCGGAACCACTGAGCTAACCCGCCGGCCCCTTCCCCATCTGTTCTTGCTTTTGTGATTTCTGTGACGGTAGCAGCTCCTTAATGACTGAAAGTCTAGAATGAAAGGAGTTCTTTCAACCTGACCTCCAGAGATAGTAACAGATGATAGTTTAATAAACTTATTTCCAAAATTTCCTTTCTACCGTAGGTAGTTGTTGGCTACAAACCTTGAGCTGCTACTCAGTTACACATTTAAAGTGATTCAAGTGAAAGATAAATTTACCTGATCGGTATAGTATTTTCTGAGGAAAGCTTCTTTTTCATCTCTTTCCTTTTCTTTCTCTTTAGAATAGCCAGTATACTTCCTGAAACAGATTTGACAATACTTTTCTTGCTACTTCTTTTATGAATTAGAGTATGCATATATTGTCTTGTTTCTGTAGAGTTTCAAATTTTCTCTAGTGTTTTTTTTCCCTCACTTACTGTATTATTTTTTTCCTCATTTACCGTATTAACCCCCCCCCCCCATTTACTGCTTTTTTTTCTGAAGAAGTTACCTAGCCCTGTAACTTCCCTGGGTATTTAAGACTATTGGTAATTTCCTCAACATACGATATGTTTTCATACACCATTTCCTTTCTCAAATGTGTATTCTTCTTCTCTTTCACACACACTTACAGACACACACACAGAGCACCATATTTAACCTATGCAAGGAGGTATAATAAAATACACTGAGTGTTTAAATAGAAATTTAAAAGTCTTTTTTTAATAAAGACGCGTTACCATCAATCCACCTCAAAACTCCCACCCCTCACTTAGAAAACACTTACCCCCTGTCTGTGGCTTGTCCTGGCGCAGTAGTTCTGAAGGTCATCTTTCAAGAGTGTATTTAGTTGTGTTGTTTGGACACTTGAGTGTCTTTGAATTGATTCTAAATATTTACCTTTCATGGTCCTGTTCACCTGGGGGGAGGGACGGAAGTCATGCAGTGCCAGATCTGGTGAATACCGTGGAAGAGGGCGTGTTTTTAGTCGATGGAACTTGCCGTAAATGTCTTGAACTCGTTCGAGACCTTGAGCCAGCTGCAGAACCTCACTCCTGGGAGGCGACTTCCACAGCTGCACCAGAACATGGCCAGGGAGACGGAGGAAAAG
>PVIC010055946.1:0-11086 GCA_004025085.1 Thryonomys swinderianus
ATCATATTTATTCCTTCCCCTCATCACATTCCCACACCAAGTTTCCTATAGAAATATTCCACTCTATAAAAGCTGTCCTACTTTCTAGAACTCATTTGCATCTACAGGTGTTCATGCCAAAGAGAAGATCCGGAAATTGTCTATCTGTGATCTATTGATTTCACTTATTAGTATATCCTCCAGATGTCTCCATTTGCATTTATTCTCTCATTTAATATTCAAAAGAAACAGATCAATGACCTTTGTCTGGACTTTTTGTGAAGAACCTGTAAGACAGAGAGACTGAAAGATTGCAGACTAACAAGGATTTTTCCTCCTCAGCTCAGAGGCTTCCCACCACCGTGTGTCTGCACCTGGGGGAAGTCAGCCCCCAAGAGTGTCCCATCCACTTGGGGGTTGAGCAAAAGAGGTTGTTTACTAGAAGGAATCCTCAACTTATGCCTGGCATCTGCATATCTTTTGAGCCCGAGCCTCCAGTCTGCTGGCATTTTTTTGTTTTGTTTTGGGTTTTTTTGGCGGTAGTGGGGTCCGAACTCCGGCTCTTGTGCTTGGAAGGTTGCTATGGAACTACTGAGCTAAATCCCTGGCCCTGTGCATGCCTTTTGAAAGACCCTCAGAAAACATTCCCTTCTAACAGACTTTTTACGGCAATATAGGTTGAGGGAAGAGGCAATTTATTGGTGGGAGGTGAGAGGCAAATCTGGTCTAGTTCCTAATTTAGCTCAGTGACCTTCACCACTGCTTACAGGGCTCCATTTGGCTCCTGGTCAAATCCTTAAAGTCACCCAGTTTAATGAAGTTGGCGTTGTAGGTCCTTTGTTAGGGACCTACACTGCACTGATTTAGTGAGCAGGGGAAAGACAGGGATTTCAAGGAGGTAGCCAGCTGGAGTGAAAAAATGCACAGACAACAAGCCCAGGGAATAATACACTCACCATGTTCATAGCCCTTCATGCCCTGCACAGCCCGTCATCATCAAAACAAAACAACCAGGTGGGAGGGCACCTCTCCATTCCACTCCCACTCACTGCCCTCAAGCTCTGTTGCATGTGTTCTTGAGCTATTTAAGTCAGTACACAGAACTCATTTCGCCAGTACTTCACCTTGAGAAGCATGCTGTTGGGGAGACTTTGGGAGAATGAAGATGAAACTCATAGAAAGATTATCTGAGCCTGGCACTGAAAAATAGGGGCCCAAGTTTATCTGGCTTCTGTTCTCCAGGATTTGGCTGGGTACATGGTAAAGGGCTTTGGTTTCATCTCACTCTGTTCTCTGTCCTGATAATCTAAATTACATGAATTATTTCTCATTGTTCCTAAAAGTGAGAATTGGTAAAAATAGCTTATTCTTTTTTTTTTTTTTTTTTTTTTGAGACAGGGTCTCGCTTTGTAGTTCAGGCTGGCTCTGAGCTCACTATGTAGCCCAGGCAAGCCTTGAACTCAGCAATCCTCCTGTCTCTGCCTCCCAAGTGCTGGGAAAAATAGCTTATTCTTAATGCATGGAGTAAAGTGAGTGCAGGGATAGAAAAGGAGCCAATGTCAAAGATGCCAGAAAAATTATATACAGTGTGTCTCAGAGTTTCCATTTGTCAAGGGCCTCTGAGAAGAAAAGGAAGGGACCCTTCTGAGGCAGCTGGGATGCTGGGCCTCACTTTTCCTCAGGCAGCACTGTGGGTCTTTGACAGTTATTTTCTGTTTCTGGGGCTCATTTTCCCCATCATTAAAATGAGAGGCTGATATTATTTTTATAGTTGATAGACTGATAATTCTAATGTCCTTTGATGCCAAGTGTTGAGCTTCCCAGCCCAGGTTAACTGCATGAAAACAGAGCAGATGCATCATTCACAGGTTTTAAGACTCAGGACTCACTTTGCAACTCCTCCCATGCTCCTGTTCCTTTTTCCCTTTCCACTAATACAGATCTCAGTGACACCTACTCCCTTTCCTGGTCTGATCCCTTCCATCTGATGCCTCTTAGCCTCTGAAAGTTAGTCCATGCTGGTGATGACATCTTTGCTCAGTTTCCTCAGTTTACCGTGTAAGATTGAGAAGGGCCATTTGAAAAGACACACTGGGATCTGCACCCTGCTACTTGATCCCTCTCTGCAGAAGGCAGCCTACATCTCTTGGTTCCCCTTGGCTCAGAGTTCTGTAAGAAGACTCCTATTTGCAGGAAACAATGGTGCTGCTGCTTACTTGCAAGGATGTCTTTAAGCTCTCTTACTGACCCTACCTGCACATGTTTTATGGATTAGATTTTTGTGCTCCTAGGGAGAATGAAAGGTGCATTAATATTCAAAAGAACAAGCAGACTAAACAAGGTAGTTAGTTATTCTAGAGGTGATTGAATTCTAGGAAAATCAAGTTCTGAAATCTTACCTGGTGTTTGCTGAATGTATTACTTCACTCAGATAGGATATTAGGGCCTTTACATCAGAATTTCCCAGACAATGTTAGAAACTTTAGTTCCAAGCAAAACAATGGACATGTGAAGAGACAATTATTTTGGAATTATGTGAATGAATGTCAATCATAGCTCTTTATTCTGGACCTCTCAGAGTCTTTATAAGTTTGCTATACTTTGGGAGTCTTTAAGAAAGGATAAGACTGAGATTTTCCAAATTTAATTGACCACAGAACTTGTTGTTTTTCTTGTATTGTTGAATCATTGTATTGATTAAGGTTCTCTAGAGGAACAGAATCAAAAGAGAGTTTACACATAATTTTGTAAAGGGATCTGTTAGGTAGGCTTACAGGGTCAGAGGTGGGAGTGTCACAGTGACTGCCTGTGGGATCAGAGGCAGAAACAGCCACAAGGGTCATCTATTCGCTGGAGAGCTGAGCGATCCAGTAGCTGCTTAGCCTAAGATAATGGAAGCAGTGGAAAAAGAGAGCTTAAGGATGCAGCAACATTCCCAGTTTGAAGGCCTGGAAGCTCACTGTACATTGCCAGTGTGAGTCTGTGCTAGGAAAAGTAAAGAAACTGGAGACTGGGACCTCCAAAGGGTACAGCAAAGAGTGGGGCTTTTCAGAAATGAGAATATCTTCTCCTTTCTTTATTTCATTTCATCCAGGCTGAAAATCCATTGCTTAGTACCTCCCATATCTAGGTTTTCCCCTCTTACTTTGTGACCTATGTGTAACTCATGCACAGCTGTGCTTTACTCATCTGCTAGATAGTTCTTTTTTATCACTTACATTTTTATTAATATTCTTACCAAAGATCTGAAGCTTATCCCATCACAAACAGTAATTTTGTGTTGCTGCTCTTGATATTCTTTTCTTAAAATTCAATTCTTTATTGGTACTGTTTATATACAGTTCACAATCACACTCAACACTGAGGAATTTGTACCAATACATGACACAAGTTAATTCTTGTTTTTATCCATATACCTACCAACCCCACAACCCCCCATCCCCTATATACATGTTCTTTCTTTTTCTTTCTAAATCATATTTATTTTCCCCCCTCATTACTTTTCCCTACTCCTTTCCCTTTGAATATTTCCTATTTCACAAAATCTATCATATATTCTAGAACTCATTTACATCTACAGGTTCTCATACCAGAGAAAAGATATGGTATTTACGTGTCTGTGATCTATTTATTCCACATATTAGAGTGTCCTCAAGGTGTATCCATTTGCACATAAATGACTGAAACTTGTCACTCTTTATGGCAGAGTAATACTCTGTTTTATAAAAAACCCACATCTTCTTCATCTTTCTTAGTCTACTGAAGCTGACAAGTCATGATCAACAGTTGTAATCATCTTTCTGAATTGCTGAGCTGCACAGAATCTAAAGACTCTGTCAAATGCAAGAAGTTGCTATAATGCTAGTCAGTGAAAATGATTGGCAGGAAGATATTTTGGGGCCAGGTTGGGCACCAAAGAACCTAACATTTTAAATAAATAACTTTTCCATATTAGGATTTATCTGCATCAGTCTGGTTCAGTGTTCATCTTCATGTGCTCAGTATTGCTCCCAGAGTGTCAAACCAATCCTGAATTTTCTTTGTAATTGTCCTGAATTTGGGAGGTGACTTTGGTATCTTCTTCATCAAAAATCTTTTTAAGTCACCAAAAAGATAATGCTAAGATTGTGTATGGGAACACTTAAAAGCCTTTGAAAGTTGATACACACTTGTTTTAAAGTGAGAGGATAGAGGTAAACAAAATGAAAAAATTAAAAATACCAAGTAATCTTACTGCTTAACAGCTAACTATTTCCATTTTGGTAAATATATCTGTCAGTTTTTTTTAAACCTACATACATACATACAAATTCACAGCATTCCACTCCCATATAAAGTTTTTTTCCTTGAATTCTTTGGGGAACATTTCATTTTAACCTCAGTCAAGAACCTGTTTCCTGAATATTTTTGGCCCTTTTGAAGAGGGTGTGTTGAGAGAGAATGCAATATTAAAGTGATGACTCAGAACTTAAGTAGCCCACTATTTTATGGGTAATTACACCAATGTCTTCTAAGAGGGACACATGTACTTCTAATGGCACCAAATGTTAGTCTTTCCTGGCTGTGTGGTTCCCTGTGACTGCTGTAACAAAGCACCGCAAACTTAGTAGATTAGCATAACATTGATTCACTATCATACAGTTCTGGAGTACAAAGCCAGAAATCAATCTCTTGGAGTTAAGTCAAAGGGCTAGGAGGACCGTTTCTTTTGTGAAGCTTTGAGGAGAGGGTATATCTCCTTGTCTTTTCAGTTTCTGGAGAAATCTGAACTCCTTGGCTTGTGGTCCGTGTCTCCTGTCCTATCACACTGCTTTAATCGTCACACTTGATCTGACCTCATCTTCCTTTTCTCTTAGGAGGAACATTGTCCTTACACTGGGCCCAACTGGGTTATCTGGGGTAATCTTCCCTTGACCAGATCTTTAACTTTGTTATATGATAAAAAGCCCTCTTACTATAGAAGCTGACATATTTAGAGCGGGGCCAATTTTCAGTTCTCTAGCCTGGCTTTTTATTAGTTTGTTTTTAAATATTTTAAGGTGAAAATTAGGTTTTCATTTTCTGAAAGTCACAGACTTTAAGACCATGGGTTAGTCTGGTAAATGAGAGTTTGTTTGATGGCAGCAGAAAGTCAAATGAAGCCCTGTTGTGTCACCTGCCTTGGTGACAGCTGTACTCTGGGACTGACATAAAGAGCTTTGACCATCTACCCCACTGGGGCACAAGTGGGGCACAAGTGGGCATTCCTGGCATGGTTCAGAGGTAGGTCCCTGGAGCTTTTGTGTACTGTCCTTTCATTCTAAACTGGGGAATTCAGACTCCAGAGTATTCCTTCCACAGCTTGGCCTTGGCTACGTGTGTCCCTTTGAAGTTCTGTACCAGTTGTTGTCTATAAATAAGGCATGGCCAGTCCTACCAAAGCCCTGAGATGAAGGGCAAGGCTCAATTGTGAGAATATTGAAAGTGCAGGACAGTGTTAGAGAATCATTCTGTTTTTCCCTTGATGTGTCCTTAATCCTTCTACCTTTAGCTTGATGTAAAAACATACATGAAGGCTCCGGGAAGCATACTTAAAGCTCAGTCTCACACTTTTTCTTGCTTCCTTGTCTTCCTTCCCTTCAACAAGAAGGAAAAAAAATGGCAGGCATTTAAATTAAAGTGTAGTGGTCCACATTTCTTCACTTTTCCAGAGCAGCAAGATCTCCTGAGTGCCCCCTGGAGAGGTAGCACTAATGAAGTTCCATTTATCAGGTCGATTCTTGGCTTCTTCTCCTTGACTCTGTAATGCTAGCTGTCTCATCCCATTCTCCTAACTGTGCTCTGGGGTTGGAGTGTAAGAATTTCTGCTTTGCAGAGGGGAAATAATGGTTGTAGTGAGGGCACATAGAAATGATTATCTGTGAACTGTTCCCTGAAGTAAACTGACAGAGCTGCTTATGGGAGAGGTAACTGGCCTTGGCCTCCCGCTGCCCCTGGTTGATGGCAGCAAGAATTCTGCACAGGTGTGGCTGGTCCATGGTTAAGTCCCTTGTCCAAGATTATAAGACAAGCAAGTTATAGATTTGAAGCCAATTTGACTGTTACTTGATTCCATATTCCTTTTTAAAATAATCTCTTTGGAAGCTCAAACTGAAGTCATCATACTACCTTTAAACCATCTGCTCTTTTTATGAACCTTACTGTTTTAGGTTGGCTTCCCTAGAAACAGGGCTCCCTGGAGCCTTCATGTATGTTTTCACATCAAGCTAAAGGTAGAAGGATGTAGGATATATCAAGGGAAAAGTAGAATGACTCTCTAACACTGTTACCAAGGACTGAACTCAGGACCTTGCACTTGCTAGTTAGGTGCTAGAACCACTGAGCTAAATCTGCAGCCCTGGATGTCTTTTTTATTTGAGTGTGAAGACAATTTTATTTCTGGAGTTTTGGAATTTCTTCACTTTCATAGCTACTTTGTCTCTCATTTCAGGTATGGGAATCCATACTGTTTGATAAGCTGAGCAGCATTTTCTAGAAAAGGGTCAAACATTTCTTCCATATTAAAAATAATTTCTTTTAAGGTATAAAAATTGATAGCATCATAACATTCTGCCACTGAAGCAAGCATTCCAGTTAGCTGCAGAAATGTATGTCTTCAGTGTCACTCATAATTTAAAAACTAACTGTGAGATACACTTCTGAAGTCTCAGTTGGGTTTCTGGACCTCAGATAGTAACATGGTATTAAACTAGAAAAAAATTAATTGCTTTCCCACTGTTGCTCCCTGCTGGTATGATTTATTTTAAATTCCGCTGAACCCAGAGAGAAGGAGCTGTACTATAATTCAGGAACTGACATATGTAGTCTTGCTCATATCTCTCACAGATGCTCAACATTCAAAGAAAAGAGTGCTTCTGTGATTTGGGAAACACTGGGTATTGAAGCATCTATTTTGTCTGACATAGTAGGAATTGAGTTACTATATACAAATGAATTTTGTGAGCAACTGAATTTTACCTTGTTTGAGTGCCAAGTGTTTTGGGAAATGTCTGTTTGTTTTTTCTGGAAACATCAGTCTAATGTTTCACACTCATTTCCTTCTTCTTTTTAAAAAGATGCACAATGATCAACCTTTTTCATATTTTATCTTTATTGGTACATTGTATATACACATCATGATCACACTTAATATTGGGAATTTGTACCAGTATATAACATAATTTAATTCTCATTTTTTACTGTTCCCCTACCCATCCCACAACACTCCACCCCCTAAATACATAAGCTTTGTTTCCCTTTTTAAAATTACCATCACATTTTTTCTTTACCTCTTCATTACTCCACCATATTTTCCTTTGCATATTTTCTATTTCACCATATCCATCATACATTCTAGAACTTATTAACATCTTCAATTTCTCATACCAGAGAACAGATATGACATTTATACATCTGTGACCTATTTATTTCAGTTATGAGTATGTCCTGAAGGTACATCCATCTGAGTATAAATGACTCAAACTTATTCTTTAAAGCAGAACAGTACTCCATTTTATAAAAAAAACACATCTTCCTTATCCAGTCTCCTGTTGATGGTCATCTGGGTTGTTTCCAAGATTAGGCTATCGCAAACTGAGCTGCTATGAACATGGGTGCACATATGTTGCTATGATATGATTCTTTTAATTCTTTTGTGTATATGCCTAACAAGGCAATAGCAGGGTCAAATGGAACCTCTAATCCTAGTTTTTGTCTTAGGAATCTCCACACTGACTTCCATAGAGGATGATCAACCATTTTGTTGTGCCTGAAATTTTATTTTTTTCAGCATTAAAAGGTCCATGTCCCAGGAAAGCTGCCAGTCTCAAACTAAGACAACTGAATTTACAGATAGATGTCAACTTGATTTCAAGGCTTTTTGATGATTCTGTGCTGACAGAATGAACTTTCTGTGTTGAGTATTATCATCCATTCATACCTTTAGGATGAGTTAGGTGTATAGTATTGTATACATCTAGTCTCCATGGTGCTAGAAATCCCAAAACTGGTCATTTGAGTGATACCTGTACAATTCAAAGGCCTTGATGGTCTTCAAAACTTTCATCAATGGTATAAAGGTCATTATAGTTTGATGTCCGGGTGAGGACATTGTTATAAAAATATGATCAAAGGGACTTAGGACAGACACAATAATCATAATTTACTTTGGGGTAATTTTGCTTAGTGGGAATTCTATTAAGTAGACATTTCACCCATGTCTTGGACTGATAGAACAGGTTGATTTTGCCTCCAAATTTGAGCCCACATATTTGTTATCCTTATGGTTTCAATTTAGCAAGTAATCTGGCACTAGAATGTAACTGTCTTAGTTTTGTCTCTCTAAGAAGAAAGGGGAGAAGAGAGACTTGAGGAAAATAAAAGAAGAGGAAGTGCGTTAATTCTGGAGAGGTGACATGGGTCTGCCTGGGGAGAATTCTGAGCACTCAGAGAGTGCAGCTGTGCATCTCGTCAGACGTGCGTCTGGATGACAAGAGGAAACTGCCTGCAGGGTCCTCATGGCAGGGCAGGTCTTCTCTCATTTGGAAGGACGAGCTTGGGGTCCTGCTGTCCTAATGATCTTCCTGCCTGCTACCAGAAATATGCCTTATACTGAAGAAGGTATAAGTTTTAAAATGATGAGGGAAAGAACAGAAGGCAAAACACCATTAAATAACTTACTACAAGCTACTTTTGGCTTTTTTTTTGACTCATATCCACCCCAGAGTACTTTTCTTCAAATGGATTCATTTTTAAAATGGATTAATTTTATTGTGTGAATACTATATATAAGGTACAGTGTAATATATTTTGGGGCACAGGGGGATAATTATTTTCCTTAAGAAATGTATCACCTAGTTTTTAAATAACATATAACTCAACTGTTGCCAGGTAGCACTAGCCTGTGCATACTCAGGGGGTCACTTGCCCAGTTACTTACAAGTTTTCAATGCCCAAGTTACTTACAAGTGCTCAGAATTCTCCCCAGGCAGACCCATTTCACCTCTCTAGAATTAACACACTTCCTCTTCTTTCATTTTCCTCAAGTCTCTCTACTCCCTTTTCTTCTTAGAGACAAAACTAAGACAGTTACATTCTAGTGCCATATTACTTGCTAAATTGAAACCATAGGATAACAAATATGTGGACTCAAATATAGAGGCAGAATTAACCTGTTCTACCAGTTCAAGCTATGGGTGAAATGTTTACTTAATAGAATTCTTACTGAGTTTTCTTTCCCACTAAGCAAAATTGCCCCAAAGTAAATTATGATTATTATGTCTATCCTAAGTCCTTTTTGATCATTAACATATTTTGATAACAATGGCCTCACTTACCCAGAAATCAGACTATAACTTCAGATGTGCTCATATGGGAAATTAGCTATCTCTGAGTTTATATATCAGGTAGGATCTCAGTGGGAAATACATGGTACATGTGGCCTGAAAAATTAATAAGGGGTGCTTTTTAATAGGTGCATCCATGGTGTAAGAAAAGTAATAAGGCATGGTGTAGTACATGCAAGCTAGCAACAGTAGGAGCTATTAGCATGCCTGTCCTGAAGGGCACAAGGAGGAAGTGTATCAACCTGCAGAGAGCAAGAGAGCGAGAGCAAGGGAGAGACACTCTTCTTTCTGGCCTCCCTGAGATCCTGTTTTTCCTTAATGAGTGAAACCAATAAGCCACCAAGAAAGCCCACTTGTACAGTCTACACAGGCCACCCTCTCAGGGCACAGTGCAGGGTGGAGAAGAGTGAATATCTCTAGAGGATTCAGTTGAAGATGACAAGTGCACTGATGCCAGTAAGTTCTTTAGACGGTGCCCCTATTTGATCTTCATCTCTCTCTCAGCTTCTTTGTTTCACATCCCTGACCTACAAAGGTATCTAAAGGATCTTTGCCTCTGATGCATCTCCTGGGGTCACTGATGGAAAGTCTGAATTCTTGCTCATGGTACTTCCTTCCAGTATACTGGTATGAGTTTCTGTCTTTGGGGAAGCAGATACTAAGATAAGATAAAATGTACAGTGATTTCTATTAGGAAAAGTGCTGTGAGAGGAGAGGGCAATGGAAGCAGAGAAGGATGGGAAAGCTGTCTAAACCTAAGTGAGAGAGAGGTGCGGACAGATTGTTGGCTGTTGTCAGTCTTTAAGCCAATGTCACTGTCAGAGAAGTCTCAGCTTTCCTCTAAAGGTGTCTCTTAACAGTCTTGTCACATTCGGTCTCTGGTGTGGTGCAGACTGTAGATGTGTGTGCTCAGTCCAAATGTTAGGATGAGTTTCAGAGCACAGCGTATAGACCCTTGACCAGCCCACATTTCCTGTAATTGGGGATCTGCAAGACACATTCTCACTGGACTTGCACATTTTCCCAGGAATTCAGAAGTGGATTGGGATACGAGAGAAAGGACTCAGAAAGTGAACATCTCTCTTTATCAACCTTAGTATGCTTCATGGGGCTCAGTAATAATTTCATGCTGTGAATTACATCCTCATGGAAATATTCCTGTGGAGTACTGTCAATATTTGGAGTGAGCATGACCCTCTTCCTTGGAGGGGAATGGGAACCATGCTCAGCTTGTCTTCTGAGGAGTATTTTCCTTCATTGCATAAAAAAATTTGAAAAAAGCAATAGTGATAAAAACAGCATGGTACTGGGATGAAAACTGAGGCTACAGAAACTTCCCTAGACACATTCAACATCTGATCTTCAACAAAGGGACCAAACACACATGTTGGGGAAACAAACTGTGATATGGCGCATGTAACCACTCCCAAGATGATTGTAAGCTACATGAACAGCAAATATATAGACTTATAAAGACTTGAGCTTAAGATTTCATTTACTATTTCTATGTGACATGGGCTTTGGAGTATGACTAAATGCAAAAGTGAGGCTTTCCTGGAGGTGGTGTTTGGAAAGCAAACTTAGTAATGTGTGTACATTTGGAGATGTTGGTGTCAGAGGGCTCCTTCACGTGGGATACACTGGCTATAGAGTTCTATGACTTCTCCTTTTGTATTTAACAGCTCACTTTATTTCTTTTCTTTTTTTTTTTTTTTTTTTTTTTTTTTTTTTTTTTTTTTTTTTTT
>PVIC010055947.1:0-11051 GCA_004025085.1 Thryonomys swinderianus
GGTTAGCTCAGTGGTTCTGGTGCCTGCCTCGCAAGTGCAAGGTCCTGAGTTCGATCCCCGGAAACCACATATAATGCTGGGCATGGAGACTCACGCCCACCTGCAATCAACACAGCATACCACAATGCCGGGCGTGGTGGCTCACGCCTGTAATCCCAGCACTCAGGAGGCAGAGACAGGAGGATTGCTGAGTTCGTGGCGGCTTGCCTGGGCTCCATAGTGAGCTCAGGGCCAGCCTGAACTACAAAGTGAGACCCTGTCTCAAAAAAAAAAAAAAAAAAAGATTTGTATTTTAGAGCAAAGAATTATCTCTCAAATTGTTCAATTAAAAAAAATTCAGAAAATGAATTGTTATTCTTTAAAATTACATCACAGAGATGTATTGTCATGAATGCAATACAATGTGCAGTATATTTACTGATAAATTTCAAGGCACTACGATATCACAGGTCTACTTATGAACCAAGAAACTGTTTGTAACACCTAAATGAACAAAATTTGAATTTATGAAATAAATACAAGCAGAACGCACTCAGAGGCAAACTATGAAAGGGCTTTTCTCCTACTTAATAAGAACACTCTTTACAGAATTTCTTGAAATGAAGTCTCTCAATACACTTAAAACTACTCAATTTACAAAAATGGCATCCATAATTTTAGAAGGCAAATTTATTACATAAATTGAATGATCCCATGGAAATTTTACATGAGTTCATGTTATATTCTCTAATTGCTCTTTTACATTCCTTTTATGCAGATTAACTATATTTCCAATTTAAGAATATGTAAAGATTTTAATTTTAGCATCCACATACATATATTCATATATAACAGATAAGTTTGGTGAAAACTGAAGAATGATTCTGCTAGTAAGTAGCATTCAGATGAATGAGTCTGCAGTGAAAACAGTCTCACACACTGATAGTGCAAATTCACCAATTTGTATCAATCACATAATTCAGGTAATTTGGCTCACCAATACCACTTTGAAAAAGCTATTCTAAATATCTGAAATGTTAAATAATTATGTGTGAGATTTTTATCAAACATTGTTCATAATAGGAAAATACCAATATCAAAAGGGAAATGGTTATATGACAATAAAACTATCTAACACTATTCATACTTATGCTTATGTTTTTTTTTTTTGCTTTTTGAGACAGGGTCTTGCTTTGTAGTTCAAGCTGACCCTGAGCTCACTATGGTGCCCAGACAAGCCGCTGTGAACTCAGCAATTCTCCTGTCTCTGCCTCCCGAGTGCTGGGATTACAGGCATGAGCCACCACGTCCGGCATTGTGGTATGCGGTGTTGATTGTTGGTGGGCGTGTCTCCACCGCCCAGCATTCTATGTGGTTACTGGGGATCGAACTCAGGACCTTGCGAGGCAGGCGCTGGAACCACTGAGCTAACCCTCTGGCCCCTATGTTTGAATTTTTACTATTAAAAAAATTGCACAGCATTTCCAGAACTACTGAAAATATCTTCATAAAGAAAACAAGCCAATATTCCAAAATATTAAATCCTTGCCTATAGAAGATAGGTTTGTATTGTTTTTTACCTATTTTTATTTAGCTATTCTCTCTGAAAAAAAAATTTATAAATACACACTCCAATTATAAACTGAAAAATGGCAAGAAAGAATGAAAATACAATTGACTAATATTGGTTGTCAAAAAATTTAGACTTTTAGTCATTATTTTACTGGTATGGACACCTGTGTTTAAAGAATCGGAGAAGAAAATTTAAGAAAAAAAAATTGGTCTTCCCTTCTAAGGTCTTCTTGCAATTTTCTAAAACCCGGAAAAAATTTCCTCCTAAATCCTGTCATATCCACTCCCTAGCATCTTCATTTCTCTAAATCAGTTTCCAAACATGATAATGCTGACGTTTTGGACCTAATTAACTGTATTGTGAGGAGCTTTTCTGCACACTGTAGGATCTTGGAACAACTTTGGCCTCCACTCCCTGAACGTCCACTGCATCCCCCATCCACTAGTGACTATTTTTCAGGCACACTGCCTCATTTCCTATAGAGAGCAAAAATTCTCCCACTTCAGAAGCACTGCTCTAAATATGAAATGACAAGCAAAAATTTAGCAGAATTTCTTTGAACCTCACGTTATACTTTTATTCTACTAGCAGCATATTCTTCCATAACTTGTTGACATAACAGAAAACAGAAATTATCTTTTTTAAATGATATACATTAATATACAACTTTAAAATATGTAGAATGTGTATACATGTGTTTAAATTAGAGAACCCAAGAAAATATTCACAACAATCAAGAATGAACTACAAGGGCCGGAGGGTTAGCTCAGTGGTTCCGGCGCCTGCTTCGCAAGCGTAAGGACCTGAGTTCGATCCCCGGTTACCACATATAATGCTGGGCGTGGTGGCTCACACCTGTAATCCCAGCACTCGGGAGGCAGAGACAGGAGGATTGCTGAGTTCGCGGTGGCTTGCCTGGGCACCATAGTGAGCTCAGGGCCAGCCTGAACTACAAAGCAAGACCCTGTCTCCAAAAAAAGCAAAAAAAAAAAAAAAAAAAAAAATGAACTACAAGACATAAAACAAATGCTTGACAAAATATTAAATTCACAAGACCAAATTTGTATGCTGAACTTCATCCTACTTTGAACAGTGTAAAGAAACTTTTATATTATGAAAAGCATTTCTGCTAAGATAAAAAGAGATTCCACATATGATCAAAAATGTTAACCAATTATTGAAATTTTTAGAAAGGGAATCCTCTGCACACCAAGAGAAACCTACATGGAAATTAAAAACTCAACAAATCAGTTAAGAGCAAATTAGACACACCAAACAGAGAATACAACAGAAGACAAAAAAAAAAAAAGAGGTATGTAAAGAGACACACACAAAAAGAGAAGAGAAAATCCAAATAATTTATTTAATAATACATGAAATTGATTCTCTTTCTGAATAGAACTGAAAGAACAAAAGACAGGTAACATTTCAAAGAGATAATGGCTGAGATTCTTCAGATCTAACAAAAAGTATCCATCTGCAGACACCCAGAAGCCTAGCTTACCAAAACCAGGATAAATTCCACTTAAAATCATTTTGGCAAAATCTCAAACCAAAGAGATCTGGAAAATTAGAAAAAGAAGGATCAAAATTTGACAGACCCTAGACTTCTCAACAGAAACAATATCTTCAACTAGTAAAAGGCAGTAACTATTGGGCCAGTAAAGGAATTAAATATGAGACCAAAAGAGTGGTACTTTTACATTTTTAAAACTCAAGAGTTTATCTCAGATCTTCACTAAAGAAACTCATATTGAAGCCAAGCATGGTGATGCACACCTGTGATCCCAGCACTATGGAGGCTGAGGCAGGATTGTTGAAAGTTAAGGGTCAACAGGAGTACACAGTGAGTTCAAGGTCAGCCTGAACTACACAGTGAGACTTTGTCTCAAACAAATGAAAAATAATAATAAATAAAAATGTTAAAACTTACTTATAGGTCTCAAGATATAAAGTAATGAGCAAACTGTCACACACACAGGGGCAGAGTTAAATAAATAAACAAGTGGTTAACATGTCCAATTCATCAGAGAAAAAGAGAGAAGTTTAACATTTCAACAAAAAGTGCTTTATTTTTACTACTCTTACTATTACAAGATTAAAATACTGATTAATTCTAAAATGTTAGTATAAACAGTGCAACTTCGGTGATAACTATAAAAGAATTCATAGCTTCTAAGCAAGTAAAAATGAAAAATCAAAACAAAACCTGTCAATAGGTATTAAAACTAAACATACTTATCATTAACATAGCAATTCTACTCCAAAGTATTTACTTATAAAAAGTAAAAATTTTGGGCTGGAGATTTAGCTCAGTGGTTCCGGCACCTGCCTCACAAGTGCAAGGTCCCTGGTGACCACATACAACAATGTTGGGTGTGAACCAGCAATTAGTACCACGTAACATAATGTGGGGTATGGTGGCTCATGCCTGTAATCCCACCACTAGGGAGGAAGAGGCAGGAGGATTGCTGAGTTGGATACTTGCCTGGACTAAATAGTGAACTCAGGGCCAGTCTGAACTACAAAGAGAGACCCTGTCTTGGAAAAAAAAAAAAAAAAAAGTAAAAATTTTTATTTACTCAAAAACTATAAATTTGCTCCTCAGCAAACATATCAACAAGCAATGATCGGGCCAGAGATTTAGCTCAGTGGTTCCAGCGCCTGCCTCACAAGCGCAAGGTCCTGAATTCAATCCTGGTAACCACATACAATGCTGGGCGTGGTGACTCACACCCACCAGCAATCAGTACCACATACCACAGTGCCGGGCATGGTGGCTCACGCCTGTAATCCCAGCACTCGGGAGGCAGAGACAGGAGGATTGCTGAGTTCCAGGCTTGCCTGGGCTACACAGTGAGCTCAGGGCCAGCCTGAATTACAAAGCGAGACCCTGTCTCAAAAAAATAAAAAAGTAATGATATACTATCTTACCAATAAGAAGGAATAAATTATTGAGATTTAACAACTAATTGTATTAAGGTATTATCCTGACTGAAACTTATACACAGTTAAAAGTCATAGAACTGTACACCAAAAAATTTCATTTTATGTTAAAAAAATAAAGCTGTTTATGTTTATTTATGTTAAAAATTAAAAAACTGAAGTCCTGGTGATCCATGTTACTATCTAGAGTAACCAATTCCTACAATAATTTTTTTCTTACTAGCAAACATTCATTTCTTCCTACCAAATTTATCATTTAAATGACTAAAATTGTTCATCTTAAAGAGTGAATCCACTTCCCTTAATGGCTAAGCATGAATTTAGCTTTATTATAACAATAATAGACTAGTAATCTATTTGAAGTGTGGGGCCAGTAAGCCACAACTTTACTAGGTCAATAATGAATGAAATATTCCCAAGAAAAAAGACAATGTAAATCTTCAGTTCGGTCCAAAAACATTTTTTTGACTTACCTACTAACTGCACTATTTTGAAAACACACTGCCAGCTATTTTCAAGAGCCAAAGTGACCTACTAGTGGTCTCATTTCTTTCCACAGTACAACTGAGTCATACATGCACACCCCCCAGGAACTTTAGTCATTAAGACCATCACCCAGGTAGGACTTAACCAGATGGTGCAACTCATCCACAGTCTACCTATAGGTTGCTCTGGACCAGGCCTCAATCTTGCAAATAGTTATTGTTCAATTTAAGTAAGAGTCTGTGCTAAAAAAATAAGAAATCTCTTTTATTTAGTCTTATGTTTTTTCTCATGCTGAAAGAAAAACTGGCTAAAATACTCTAGTATGTTGTAAAAATTTATGTGGTTGCTGATACTACTGGCAGAAAATAATTAAGTTAATGCAACAGTCCTAGTTAGTGACTAGAAAAATGTACACAATGCTTCATATTGTAAAATTTACACATTTAAAATCTAGAACAGAATAAAAATCTTTTAGTAGGTTATCAAAGAGTCTACAAGGTATTGATTCCAAGATACTATGTGTACCAAATTATCGAAAATATTACTTCACTTTTATATATATTTATACTGTATATATACTAGACATTTATACAGAAACATGATGTAAACCACAGTTGTTATCTAGTTGAAGCTGCAAATGTTATGTCATTAGATCTCTGTAATATTATTAAGAGCAAGCATCTTAAAAATAGCATTCAAATGATTTAGCCAGGCGTGGGGGCTCATGCCTATAATCCCAGGACTCAGGAGACTAAGGCATGAGTTTTAGGCCAGCTGGGACTCTACAATGAGTTCAAAACCAATCTGAACTACATAGCCAAACTTTCTCTTAAAAAAAAAATATATATACACACACACACACACACACACACAAAGTAAACCTAATTAATTAAATCATTTAGTTAACAGTAGTGGACAAAACCTAAAAATGTCTTCACTGTATCTCCAACCCCCAATAAAATAACAGCAGATGAATAAAAGGATTAACCCACTAAAGACAGGGACAGAAAAACAAGAAAGGAGCTCAAGAGCACCTAATAGTTCTCCAAAAATAAAATCTGGAAGATAAAACATAAATGCCTATGTCAAGCAAGGCACAGTGGTGGACTCCTGCTGTCCAGTTACTCAGAAAGCTGAGTTGAGGATCACTTGAGCACAAGAGCTCAAGACCAGCTTGGACAATGTACTGAGATATTGTCTCAGAAACGAAGGTTAATTTGCCCACAGCAACTGAGTGTATAAAGTCAAAACAAGCTCTCATGAAGTAGGATAAGCCAAAAGGAAGCTGACCACCACCACAGGACCTGTGAAAATAGTCAAAGAGCTAGAGGCAAGTGGAGCACCTACAAATATGTAGGATCAAAGCTCATAAGATTCCCAGTTCCTCAACAACCATAGGCCTATCCCCAAGCAGACCTGAGGAAGAGCCTGAAGAAAAGCTTATTCTAGACAGGTTAGCCAGTAGATGTGAGCAGAGCAAAAACTGCTGTTAGGTACCAGGCTAAAATAGGCATTTTCTAAGACTGTCCAATTTAATGACAGAGTCCACATGTCAGTCACCTTCCTAGCACAGTATAAGCTAGGTTATTTTTTTCATTCTCCCAAGAAGACAGTAGCAAGTACCTCTGTACTTTTTAAAAACAGCATTTCCAAATCAAGCACCAAAAAAGGCTCTACACTCTGAACTAAAAGTCCCACACTAAAATACTTCAACTCAGTACAGGGTACAGAACAGCAGGGATACAGTAAAATCATAAATAATCCCAAAAGAGGAAGAAAACAATGGGTCACAAAGAATGAGTGGCAAGGCAACAGCCAAGACCTTAAAAGTTCCAAAGGTAAAAACCATCTTCATCTTTGAATGCAATAACAACTCTTCAAATGAAGGCACAATGAGACACTTTTGGCCCTTTAGGTCCCAAAACTGATCTTCCAATTCACCTTTAATCAGAAAGCTAAATGTGACCAAGTCCAGGAAAGAAAATCCAATGCTGAGGAGAATTCTCAGAATGGAAGTAAAAGTCCCACAATGACAGCTTCATAAAGGCCAGAAAGCAACATTTCCAGAGCTGAGAATTACAAACTTATCCAGAAAAAGATCACCTCAAAAGAAAATTTTCAAGGTACTTCGTATGTCTGCTCAGAATAAAAGAAATGTTCCATCTCAGGCAGAATCATTTATCTGGGAGTACATTAATGATGCACAAATGGAAAGCAAAACAAGACTTAAAAGAACTCAGTGATTATAAACCTGAAGAGAAGGAAGGCTGTTCTTCAAGTACAGTGAGAGGAATGTTAAGAAATCTCTGGCCCAGGATGGTGGCAGGTGGCACATACCTGTAATCCCAACACCTGAGAGGCTCAGGCAGGGGTCACTCTGAGTTCAGAGTCCAGCCCGGTCTGTACATGAGTTCAAGGCAAAACCAAACTCCAGAGCAAGCCCATGGTCTCCAACTGCCAATTAAAAAAAAAAAAAAGGCGAAACCTTGGACTGGAGATTTAGCTCAGTGGTTCTAGTGCCTGCCTCGCAAGCGCAAAGTCCTGAGTTTGATCCCCGGTAACCACACATAGTGCTGAGCGTGGTGGCTCACGCCTGTAATCCCAGCACTCAGGAGGCAGAGACAGGAGGATTGCTGAGTTCAAGGCTTCCCTGGGCTACATAGTAAGCTCAGGGCCAGACTGAACTACAAAGCAAGACCCTGTCTCAAAAAAAAAAAAAAGACCAAATCCTTATCTTCTTCCTTCTATGGTAAAATCAATAGATTAGAGACAAAAAATCCCAACTAAGAAATTTTATGTTAGAAACAATAAAGTAAATTCACTTTCTATGGTAATCAGAAATGAACAGATAGGTTACTGCTATGAATACACCTTGCTTTTAAATTTGAGTTCATGTATTCTTTTAATAAAAATTGACTGTAATTCCAGCAGGCAGGAGACTGAGGCAGGAGGACTGACATGAGTTCAAGGGCAGTCTGAACTACTCAGCAAGACCCTGTCTCAAAAAAACAAAATACTTGGGCCGGAGGGCTAGCTCAGTGGTTTCAGCACCACCTCGCAAGCGCAAGGTCCTGAGTTCAATCCCCAGTAACCACATACAATGCTGGGCGTAGAGACTCATGCCCACCAGTAATCAATACCACATACCACAGTACCCTGCGTGGTGACTCACGCCTGTAATCCCAGCACTCGGGAGGCAGAGACAGGAGGATTACTGAGTTCGAGGCTTGCCTAGGCTACATAGTGAGCTCAAAGCCAGCCTGAACTACAAAGCGAGACCCTGTCTCAAAAAAAAAAAATTAAAATAAACAAAGATCTTGCTCTTCAGCATTATACATAACTAACATACTTAGACTATCTTTTCACTGACTAAAAAATTCTTACAAAACTTGATACTTTTAAACTTCTAAAACACTATTTCTTCACTACACTAAAAATTTTTTAAAACAGCTACTAAGTACAAAAGTCCACTTAAAACCATCAAGATTCACTGTATAAGGGGAGAAGTTTGAAGAGAAAAATGAGCACACTTTCAGATTTTCCTACACTGTTAGTTTAGTGTTCATACTTTCATCTTCTAAGAGCTTTAACAAAAAACGAACAAGAATTTTTAGAACCCAACAATTACAAGAAAGATTTCTCTTCCTTTTCTAAACATATTTCTCCAGAGCTTCCATGGACAGGTGTTACATCCTTCCCTAGAGTCATAAAGAATGAGTATTACTTCCTTCAAAAAAAGACCACAAATTACCCAGTCAATGACCACAGACACCCCGCCCATACATAGGGTTTTTTTTTTTTTTTTTCCCCTCAAACTAGTGAGGACTCTGTTTCTGGTAAGAATGTGAATGATCCCCTTTTGCAGCTTCAAATCTCCTTTCTACCTCTATCACATCCTGGAAGCAGACTCCAGTTTGTTAATGTGCCTTTTATAAAATGCAACCAGGATAAAAGCATGCCATAATTACAATTTTCCTTTCTTAAAAAAGAAAAAAAATATACAGTTTCAAGCAAGAAGATTAATACCATATTCAGAAATCTATGAACAAATATGTTCTAACTTTTAAAAATTACCATTCCTGAAGGGGGTGGAGGGAGAACGGATGAGGGATAAAAAGGAATTGGGAATGTGTTCCGCACATGTACTGACTCCACACAAGGAATGTAAACATGCACCACACAGATACTAATACATTAAAATAAAAGAAAAATGTATGCTCTCCTATGTGAGGTTGTAAAGGGTCTCAAAGGAGCCTATGAAAGTATTCAAGGTTAGAAATGATTTACCTTTCTAGAAACCTTAGCGGAACCCAAGTTGCTTCCCTAAACAATCACTATTTTGACTATCTGAACTAGAAAATGATTTACTGAGTGGAGAGTAATGAGGCCTACTCTGATGAAATTTCTCCCAAATGTGAGCATCACATATGCCACATAGAAAAGCTGCAAATATGATGTGCTTGTTTTCCAAAGAATGTTACTAAAATAAAGTTTTAATTATTTTTATTTATAATTTACTTACATTTAGAATTTTTAAATTCTGAATTACATTTACCTGCTTTAAAATTCAGGGCCTATGTGCTCGCTTCGGCAGCACATATACTAAAATTCAGGGCCTAAATGTTTACAATGACACTACCCCAAAGCCACAAATGAGTAAAGAACAGAAATAAATGGACAAAACATGAAAGTGACACCTTCCTACCAAGTTAGAGCCAAACAGCATCACACCCTGCATGCTCAGGGTAGTTTTCCCAGGATCAGTGGTACTCCCAGCATTGCACAAAAGAAAGAGCTCCTCTTACCCCACCTACTGGATGAATCCAGGTTTCTCCTGCCCTCGGAAAATCCAGCTAGTACCCACTACAAAATCAACATTCATGGCTAGAAGGCCATGCTCCTGCTCCTACTAATGGAGCTTTATGCTTATCAAAAGATGTCTGGTACATTATTTGGTGATATAGTTAGTAGAGTATTTGGTAAGTGAACAAACTGAATATTACATAAAACAATGGTTCAAGAACTGCTTTTCTGAATATTTAAGTGAAGGGTTTTAGAGACTTAACTATCAACTCACTAGGAAGAGCTATTATTTATGCAGGGAAAAATTGTACAGAGGCTACCCAGGAATGGTGGCACCCACCTGCAATTCAGAAGCTGAGGGAGGAAGGATCCCTGAGAGCTCAAGGCTAGCCTGAACTACGTAGTGAGAGTCTATTTCAAAAAAAAAAAATCCTGAAAAAAACATAAACAAGTCTACAACAATTCAGTACTGAATTGCTTTATAAGTAAGTTAAGAGCTGGTCATGATGGCACATGCCTACTATCCCAGCAACTCACCTGAGGCATGAGCATCACCTGAGCCCAGGATCATCACCACTCTGCATAACATACAAATATTTCGAATGCAAAGGGCTCTGCTGGACAGTAGACAGGCACCAGCAGGCATAGCATCCTCATCACATCCAGAATACAGAACCGTGATTTCTGAATAAAATTCAAAAATAGGGCCGGAGATTTAGCTCAGTGGTTCTGGCGCCTGCCTCACAAGCACAAAGTCCCTGGTTCAATCCCCAGTAACCACATATAACAATACTGGGCATGGTGACTCACACTCACCAACAATCAGTACCATATACAACAGTGCTGGGCGTGGTACTCACGCTTGTAATCCCAGCATCAGGAGGCAGAGGCAGGAGGATTGCTGAGTTCCAGGCTTGCCTGGGCTACACAGTGAGGTCAAGGACAGCCTGACCTACAAAGCGAGAACCTGTCTCAAATAACTAAAAAAATAAGTAAATAAATAAAATTTAAAAATAACATACATGTGAGGGCCGGAGGGTTAGCTCAGTGGTTCCGGCGCCTGCCTTGCAAGCGCAAGTTCCTGAGTTCGATCCCCGGGAACAACATATAATGCTGGGCGTGGAGACATGCCCACCAACAATCAACACCGCATACCACAATGCCGGACGTGGTGGCTCACGCCTGTAATCCCAGCACAAGAGGATTGCTGAGTTTGCGGCAGCTTGCCTGGGCACCATAGTGAGCTCAGGGCCAGCCTGAACTA
>PVIC010055948.1:0-11088 GCA_004025085.1 Thryonomys swinderianus
TTCTTTTTTCTTTCTTTCTTTTCTCACTGTGTAATCCACACTGGCCTTGAACTCACAGCACTCCTTCTGCCTCAGCCTCCTACATGCTGGGGTGAAAGGCATGCACCACTGCACCTGGGTAGAGATGAAGGAGGTGACTTTTATGGTCACGCTGGGGAGGTCAGGGGTCTGGGACCTCAGGTCTGCTCTGGACAGCTACTCAGCCATCACCTGCACTTGTGAGCACGTCAGGTGCCCTTCCTGTGCTTGCTGCGTGCCAGACACTGTTTGTGCAGCACCCTTTCACCTCTGAGGTCTTACCTGTGAGTTTTCTACCGCACAGATGGGGACATTGATGGGGCCAGAGTGAAGTCAAGTGTCAAAGTCACACTGCTACCTAAAGATGATCTAGAACACTAACACCAGAGACGACCTGGTGGCTCTTCCTACTTTTCTGTCTCTTTAAACTTTCTCTGGTACCAATTTTTTTTTTTTTTTTTTTTGAGACAGGGTCTCGTTTTGTAGTTCAGGCTGCCCTGAGCTCACTATGTAGCCCGGCAAGCCTTGAACTCAGCAATCCTCCTGTCTCTGCCTCCTGAGTGCTGGGATTACAGGCATGAGTCACCATGCCCAGCATTGTATGTGGTTACCGGGATTGAATTTAGGACCTTGCACTTGCAAGGCAGGCACTGGAACCACTAAGCTAAATCTCTGGCCCTCTGGTACCAACTTTTATTGCTTTCTTCTCCACACGGGCCTTAGATGTCCACAATTGTCCTTTCAGTTGGGACCAAGAGTTGCACAGACTGTTATTAACAGATCTTTTCTCAGTCCTTTTTGAACTAGATAGTATGGTCCAAACTCCAGAGGCAGCAAAGGGCAAGTAGGAAATTTTCCTGGTTATTCATTGTAATAGTCTGCTTGCAATTGCTGTGATCAACATCCCTGAGGTTGACTATTCATAAGGGAAAGAGGTTTACTCAGCACACAGTGTGGGAGACTGAACGTTCCAGATTGTCCCCTCCCCCAGTTCAGCTTCTGTGAGGACCTTACACGGGGGGCTTCACTGGCATGGAGCATGTGTGCCAGAGATCACCTGGTGAGACAGGAAACCAGAGTGAACCAGGGGGCCATGCTTGGAGATTTTTTTGCAGGGGGATAATTGAGGATCAAACCCAGATGTGCTATACCATTGAGGTATCCTCTCAGTCCTTTAAAATTTTTTGAGACAGTCTCACTAAGTTGTCCAGGCTGAGTTCAACCTGGGGATCCTGTTGCATCAGTCTCCCAGAGTACTGGGATTACAGGCATATGCCACCATGTCTGGCTGGTTTGCTGTTTTTATAACAACTCATTTTCTCAGGAGCTAATACTGTAGATCCTTCTGGAGCTTCATCAGTCCCTTCATAAGGGGGTGCCACCAGAGACCTAAGCACCTTCCATTGGTCCTGACTTCTCACAAAAAGAGAACACTGCTGGGCGTGGCGGCTCATACCTGTCATCCTAGCACTCAGGAGGCAGAGGCAGGAGGATTGCTGAGTTCAAGGCTTGCCTGGGCTACATAGTGAGCTCAGGGCCAACCTGAACTACAAAGCAAGACTCTGTCTCAAAAAAACAAAAATAAAAACAAAAACAAAAAAAGAGAACACTGCCGGCCAAGCTTCTGGCACAGAAAGCTTTGGGGGCCAACTCAAGTCTGGCCATAGCTTCTAATTCTCTTGTGTTGAGGTTTAGAAGCCATTTGTATTTCCTTCCTTTGATGTCTACGACCCATTTTTCTATACGTTCTTGGTTTTTCTCCTTACTGATACACAGAAACTTTTCAAAAATATATTAAGGAATTTATCCTATGCCTGTGGTGTGCATCAAAAGTACTTTCCCCAGTGTCTTTTGAATTTATGAAGGTTTTTTTTTTCCCATGGAGAGATATTATGGTAGTCAAATTTATCAATTTTATATATTATGACTTCTGCAATACATCATTCTTAGGTAGTTTCTCCTTACTCCAAGGTTATAAAGTAAAATTTCCTACATTTCCTTCCACTACTGCTTTGGTTTTTGAACCCTCTGGAAATTTTTCTAGGTAATATAGGACTAAGTACCTAACTTAAATTTTTCCTAAGGTAACTATACAATGATTTCAACAACATGCATTGAATAATCTTGTTTTCTACTGGTTTGAAATAGCACATTGATTCTATACTAGATTTCTGGATTCAGTTAATTTCTGAGTTTTCTATTTATTGATTTGTTTCTTGATGTACCACATCATTTAAATCATGACAGTTTAGTATCAGTTCAAAGAGTGGCATAGCCTGTCCCTCTCCACTGTCCCCTTCCAGAATCTTCTATGCCAGCTTGTTTATTTTGTCCATAAGGATTTCATGTCAATTTGTTTACTTAGTCCCAAATTCTCTTGAGTATTCTCCCTCTATTTTAATTGCATTCTACTTCCAGATGAATGGGAGGAATATCTTTATGATGTTGCTGTCCAAGTGTTCTTTGTTGCATCTTAGAACTATTTTTTTCAAATAGAATTTGCACACACCTAAGTTTGTTGGTAGATGATCCTTCCTGTTATTGCTATTATAATTTATTCTTTCCTTCATCTTTCCTGGCTGGATGTTGTTGTTTTGGCAACAATTTAGTCTATGATTTTGGGCTGTGCTGCTTCAGGTTAGTTAGGAAGCCTCTGGGTTTGGTTTGAATTGGGTGCTGCCTTCACCCAGGGTGATGAGAACCCAGCCCCTGCAGAGAGGGCCTCTGTGGGTTCTCTCTAAGGAGGCTGGGTCTGTATAGAATGCACCTCAGGTAAGTGTCATGCGTGGGAAGAGATTAATCATGTTGCATGTCTTACAAATAATCACAGATCTGTATAAATCTAATGCCTTTTAACTCATGGGGAGGTGACCAAGGAAGGCCAGGATGTGGCACATTAAACTTCTTTTCTTCAATCTGAGAGTCTCTGGAAAGATTTTATCTTTGGACAGATTTACCTTGAGAAAACTGAGATAGCAGCCAGTATTACACATGACCCTGTTTTCTCCTCAGATTGTGAGAAGCGATAGCATGTCCAGGGTCCTCCCAGGGAAATTGAATTTTGAGTCCCTAAGAAAACTCCTTTAACTACTTTGTCCCTCTCGGTTAGCATTCCCAACCATCACTAACATTGACAGGTATCGGCTGACTGCCATGCTCTGGCCACACGGAGAAAGGCGCTGGTTCTCAAGCTGGGTCTTGACACACGGAGTAGTTAGCGTGACTGGCAAAGTTGGTTGGTGGCCCCAGTGCGCTGTCACTCTCTAGGTCACTCTGGCTCTGCAAGGATGGGCCTGGCTCTTGTACCTGCAGCTGCTAGGAAGGGAGGCTGCCAGGAACCTGGTACCCATCTCCAATGGGGTCAGTGGCTGAATGCCTCCACCCCTTGCTCCTCCAGTGGGACATCTCCAAAATGTACCCTGCAGGCTCCACCGGGTTCCCCAGCGGGATGGGCCCCAGATGCCAGAGGGGCTACCTGTTCACCTGCCTTCCCGGCTTCCAGCCTCCCCACTTCCTGCTTCAGTGGTGCCTGTTCTGCTCTGACAGGGACGCTTTCCGGATCGGGAGGAGGGCGGCTCCAGGAAGACATGCGGCCCAGCAAAGGCACAGAGGTTCGACGGCCAGGCAGCCTTGTTTAGTTCGGGGACAGCAGAAGAGCAGGCTGGAGGGCTAGGCGATGCTAGGGGAAGGTCGAGGGAGGCCGTGAATGGCCTCCCAAGAAAGGCTCTGAGAAGGGTGTGGGGCTGGAACGGGGTGGGGGGATTGTCTGGGAAACCAGGAGGAAAACCTTCTCTTCCTCATTCCTGGCGCTTTTGCCAAAGGCTGGAGCTCTGCCAGCACCTGCTTCCCGCAGAGCACCTGCTGGGCTGCGGACATCCGGCTAGGGCGGGGTGTGGCGTGGGAGGGGCTTCTTACGGGCGGGGGGGGGGTCTGGTATAAATTGGGGCGGGCTTGGCAAGGGCGGGTCAGGGGTGGCCTGGGCCCCGGCTAGGCTAGGAGTAGCAAGCTCCCAGCTACCAGTGCTAGTCAGGTGGCTGCAGTCTGTCCGCGTGGGCTGCACAGATGGAATTTTCCTCTCCGCAGCTGCGCCTTCTTGTCCGCCTGCGCTCTGGGCATGAGGCTCATCTGAGACCTGCCACCCGAGCCGTCATTGATATTCCTGTCCTGTCCACTCTGTCAATGGGGATTCAGGAGGCCCTGGCAGAGAAGGCTGGCAAGAACCAGGTGCTTTTCCCGTCTGCCTGGATGCAAGGCTGTGGCAGATTTTTGGAGCAGGTTTTCTTTTCCTCCTATTTTAACTGTTATTTCTCCATCTCTTTCTCTGCCTCCTGGCCCTGGACTAAGCATTTAAGATTCAGGGATGACTCAGACAATATCTCTGCCCTTAGAAAGAGCTGGGTTTGATGAGGAACTAGAACACGACCCAAAAATTACCAGAGTGGCTGAGCACTAGGACACAGTGATTTGTGTATTTTACATATGGGTTGAATGAAGGAAGAAAAGATGAATGGTTGTCGAGTACTAGGAGGAGGCAGTTAGTGAGGGCTTCACGGAGGCCATGGGAAGGACCAGGGAGAATGAGGAGCGCTGCTATGTCCACCACGCCAAGCCCTTCAGGACCAGTGCCTGTGTCAACCCTGAGAGGGAGACAGCCTTGCTGCGCAGAGGAAGCAAACCCCACAGGAGTTTCCCTGAGCCGGGAAACCTGCAAAAGGCACTGTCAGGATTCCAGAGCAGCCTTGTCTGCCTCCAGCCTGGGGTTGTTTCCTCCAGGACACCATCCTGCAAGGCAGCAGCCCCTCAGACCAAGGCTGGTGGTACACTATGGATACCACAGGGGCTGATTTTCTGGGCCCCTTAGCTGCCGTGCCCTTTACTCCCTGGAACTTCTCAGGTATTCACTATGGCCTGTTGGAAAAGCAAGTGACTAGTGAACGTTTGGCTCTTCCTCCTAAAGGTGGGAATTTGAGTTTGAATCTCAGTGCTTCTGTGGCAGGCTGTGTGATTCTGAGAAAGCCTCTTACCCTCTCTGAGACTCTGTTTTCTCATTTGTTTAAATGAGAGATTTCTATCCAGTAGAAATGGCACAAGGATTCCTGACAATACATGCAGCCATCATTACTATCGACTGTTCAAGGTGACTTTAGGCTGCCCAGGGTTGGCTCATGCTGGAGGGTTGGCTGAATCATCGAGTGAGGAGACTTGCAGATAATTGGATGGGGATGCCTTCCATCAGGCAAGAAATGAGGGTGCTGGCAGACAGCCCATGGTCAGCCTACTCCGAATGGACCAGATGCTATTTTGGAGATGAGAAAAGACTTTCTCTTGACACTAGCAGTTTGGGAGGAGATAAAAACCAGGAACTCAGACTATTGTCTCCCTTGTGAACAGGGGCAGGAAAGCCAGTCAGGTGTCTTTGCCCCCTGTCTCTCATGCAGACAGTTCTGCAGAGGTGTAGGGGGGAGGGAAGGGTGGAGAGAAAGTGCCTGGGGGCTTGCAGGCAAAGCTAGCCTCAAAAAAAAAAAAAACCCAACAAAAAAATAGTGAGGTGTGAGACCTTGGCCTATGTCTGTTTTCTCAGGTTCCCTAGAGCTGGCTGTTTGCAAGGAGAGAAATGGGGCCATCTGCTCTGAGCTGGCCCTGACACCAATGAACCTTTCCTTGGAGACAACCACATAGAAACTCATGTGGTGTCATGAGTTGGTGGGGATGGTGGAGAATTTCTTCTGAAGGGACAGACACAGTAAGGGCAAAGTTAGGATTTGTTTATTCTTATTTCACAGCTTGCTAATTGCTTGCCCATCTTCCTTTATTGCAAATTTGCAAAACTAATTCTTACCTTATAATGGCTGTTGCTGGGATTAAATGAGAGCGAATGGGTACCATTTGCCACAGTACTCACCTTGCCCATCAAGGTGTCAGTTATGATGACATGACTTTCGCTACTATAGAAGAGAGTGACTTTTTCTTTGCTTTTTAGCCCAAAGCCTCAGATTCCCTATAGAGCTATCGTAACCATAACTGCAAAATGAAATCTTCACATAGACTGTCACTGGTTCTCCCAGTATCTTCATTTTACTTACGAAGAGACAGAGACTCGAAAGAAAGCAGACCTGAGGAACATTACAGAGCTATCAAAGTATGAAGTAGAACCAGGGATTTGTTTCCAAACCAGAACATGTCTTGTGAGGTTACTTTCTTTAAAATAATAGTTATTAAGAATATATTCCTACTATGTGCTGGACTTGGGAATTGGGAACTATTTATATGTACAAATCACATTTAGTTTTCAACAACTTTGCAAACAATAATTAAGCCTCATTTATATATAAATGAAGTCATAGTAGAGAAATGATATGGCATTGCCCTGCTAATAAGTGACTGGGAGAGAGGATAAATCCCCATGGGTGTGACTCTGAAGAACTAATTAGTCTATCAACTAGGAGTCACCAAAAGGTCCAGGAGTGAGGGGCTGCCTGTTGACTCTGTGAACACAGCAGCTCCCTCATGGGGGCCTTGTGGGCAGCACTTCCTACCGCTCCAGAAGGCAACTCCACGGAGCAGGCATGGCTTCAGCATAGAGGGAAGGGGACATCTTCTGCAGGGCTTGGGTACAGGAAGCTCCGCCCAGCCTCTGGTGTGGTTTGCATGCGGGGAGGAAGGGATGCTGCTGCACATATCCTTGAAGCAGTTTGAGAATGTAGCTGCAAAACAACTGCTGAAAAACGTCTGAGTTTCCCAGGCAGGGGAAACCCACTCTGCATGGTTCCTGTGTGCATGACAGGGATGCTTTTGTGTCACCATGGCAACAGCAACACACCGGCATCCTGCAAGAGGCCAGAGCTGCTCTTCAGGGAGCTATGGTCCTAGCTGGGTGAAAACAGGAGTGGGGTTACTGGGGTTTGGGGGAGGGGAGTCACATCAGCTAGGTTCTTATTTCAAGCTAGCTCGTTCTTGGGGCAGAAATATTCATAAAGGGTCCTTGTTACATAAGCAGCTTATATCTTGCAAGAGTCTGGGGTGACAGGGAGATGGAAGAGGAGCTGCAAAGGAGAACCCAGGAGGGCATGTTATTTCTCCTTCAGCTTCCAGTAAGCGTGTTTAATTAGCAAGCTGGTGATGGACCATACCTCTCTTAGAGCCTTGTCAGTACATTCTAATGGTGAATCTCATGGGTTTTGCTGCCTGCCAGGCCTGCATGGCAGCTCTGCCACATTTTAGTTCTAAGGTCTTATGGTTGGTAAAACCTCTCTGAGTCTAAATTGCTTCACTGGTAAAAAACAGGGATATTTAATACTTCCCTTGTGTAGGATGCCAGGAGCTAACAAAGGGGCAGTTTCTGGCATGTGATTAGCGTTTAATTGCAGTTACAATAGAGTCCCCAGTTCTTTCAGGGAAATGGAGACTTGGCAAGGTGACTATCTCTTTCTTGCTTAAAGTCAGGATGAACTAAAAAATTTGAGAATTAAAATTTGAGCTCTTGCTCTCTCAAATCATCTGCTGGTGTTTAGTGTTTGTTCCTTGCCTGGAATCTTCCTATACTCCCTGGTGACATCAGGTGCAATTCCCCCTATGACATTCTGCCTGGAGAATCTCACAGCACTTGACCTTGGGGATCACCTCATTCAGCTCCATCTCCCTCATTTCCAGGCCAGGAAATGGAAGCCCCGAGAGGAGTCAAGTGTCTTGCTCAAGGTCACCCAGGATGGTAGAAACCATTAGTTGAGGTGGGTGTTGCATTCACTGTAGCTGTGACTAAGCTATGGCTGCACGCCTCCCTGACGTTTAATGCTGACTTAAATAGGTATGGGAAGAATCCATTTATTTCTGTATTTACTTAGTATTTCAGTTGCAGTGCTGGTGAACTTTGTTTCCATGGGAGTCAGAAATATTGATTGTTGGGAACATGTTTTGGGAGAAATAATTGGAAGGTCAAATTTGATCAGGCCTTGCTGGTGCAGACGGACTCTGGACTCAATTCACCTTCACCTCTGCTAACCACAAAGACTCTGGTGGTCCCACATGCTGTGATGCTTCAAGGCAGAACTACTCCATTGCCAGTGTCCGCCCTGCCCAGCGGGATCTTCATCTGCATAATCTCGCTAGGACTATTGGAAATGTCTGCCCTACCCTCAGTGTCTGTTATATTCTGTTACTCTAGAGGTGCTGAATAAAAGGTGTGGTGAGCTGGGGCCTGGGGTCTTTTGCTACCCAGAGTAGCATGAATCAGGCCCAAACTCAGCCTCTCTGAACCTCATTTTTGCCTACTTATTAATTATTATTTCACCGTGTGCCATTGACTCACAGGAAACTAGAATCTAATGTAAAGGTTCTAGTTACGTTCCCTTCCCCTGGTTCCCACAATTGATAGCTAACATTTGCATGGTGCTTTGTAGCTTATAAAATACACTCACACATTCAGTCTTATTTTTCCTCCCAATCATCCTTCAGAGTAGTTATAATAATTATCATCCTTTCATAGGTGAAGAAATTAAGGCTGAAAGTGACTTTGCTCAAAGACACAGTTAGTTCAATGAGACAGATGGAAGAACTGTGATTATACTTGTGTGATTCCTGTCTACAGCAAACTGGCCCAGTGGATGTGGCCCCATTGCTGAACTGCCAGTGGATACATGGCTGCTGTCTGATGACCTCTTGGAGAGGTGAAAGGGGAAGGAATGCATGGGGCCAATCCAGCTGTATTCTAGAACTGCCTCCACAGGGGTGAGGAGCTCTCCTGGTGGGGCTTTTCAGAAACACAGAAGTCAAGACAGTGTGGAAGGGAGTCCTGGTGCTTCTTCTGGTAGAGCTTTCTGGCTTCCAAAGTGGCTCTGAGAGGATCTCATAAGAGGCCCAAGGCAGGACTGAATGCGATACAAGGGGACCCAAATAACACATAAAAAGTTGCAAAGCCAATAGTGATGGAGGACAATTCCTGAACCCCAAATCCTCTCAGCTTCTCCTCAGAGGAGGTGAGTCTGGATGGGAAGAGGGCAAATGCTAAGGATGGTCTGGTCCCAGCCAACTTTCTTGGTGGAAAGCAAAGCCAGGTGACAGGCATTTTTGCCAGATTAGATCGCGCACCAGGTCATCATATGGGAAGCAAGGTTTGGAGGTGTTTCAGGTGCTCCCCATTCATGTTCCCAGCCTTCATCCCTGGAAGTTTTCCTGTTGTACTGTCACTCAGGGGAAGAGAAATCGGAGAGGTAATCAAGTATTTAAATTTGTTCTTGATTTTAGCAGGATTCTTTCCTCTGCAGTTACCAGGTGTTTACCTGTGTTTACAATTCATAAAGATTGATTGAGGAAGGACCTCAAAGAGTCCAGGCTTCTATAGCTGGAAGAAACCTCCAAGATCTACTGGCTAGCTTAGTGGGTACCTGAGAGATGAAGAAGTGTGTGTGTGAGAAATCCTTCTGCTGCTGGAGAAATGCGCTGAGAGAGAAATGGGGGAAAAAGGCCCAAAGAGGGCCAGAATTGTATACCCTGTAGCATTTCCTGAACCTAGATCCAATCTTCTGTTCAATTCCAGGTAAAAGGTAGGATATAAACCAATAGAGCTATAGTCCACCTGCCCCTGGAATGGGTCTAGACTCATAGTTGAGGGTAAAGGGAAGATTCCCGTCACAGCTCATCAGAATCCAGGCCCATTGGTGAGGAGGAACAGAATGCCAGGACTGTTCTTGGCAAGGACCCACAGGATGTAGTGGGTGTTGGTTTAAGTAGAAGTGATCTATAATGGAAAGAGCCAATGAAAACTTCTGCTTAATGAGCATCAGTATTTGATTCTGAGAAAATCTCTTTTTTCTCAATATTCTTATTAATACCTAACAGAAAATAATGTAAGAAAACAATAGAATAAATTATGGTCTTAAGGGCCTCTATTACCTAAGAGAAGGAATCTAAATTAAAAGCAATTCTCTAGGAACATCCTGAATTTGTTCCCACAGTGGGGACACTTATGTGTGTCAGATGTCACATCAGGGTCTACAGATCTTTCTAGGAGTGTTAGAAGACAGAACCCGCTACTTCACGGTGTTTGTACAAAGACAAGAAGAAAAGACACTATTGGCAAATACAGATATAGTCGTCCCTGTCATCTGTGGGGAATATGTCCCAAGTCCCCTAACACTACAGACAGTGCTGAACACTACCTATACATTATATATTTTCCCATGTGTACACACTTAAGATAAAGTTTCACTTATACATTAGACACTGTGAGAGATTAGCAACTGTAGGTGGTAATAAAAATAAAATGATTATGACAATGTATTACAATAAGAGTTATGTGAATGTTTTGGGATCACAGTTGACTGCAGGCCACTGAAGAGACTGTGGTGCACAAACTTAGTCTCTAACCCTAAAAACAGTAGGGGGCATAGGACAGGGAATTAAGAGAAAACACAGACAAGGGGTGTGGAGTGCCAGGTGCATCCAGTAGCTCTTACTATCCAGGCTTTGCTGTTACTATCCAGGCATGAGGTTGCTTCCCCTCTTATTTCAGGCTGTCTAAATTCCACATTCCCAAAGGCCTCAGTCTCCCCTGCCCTGGGAATACTCCCATCCTGCATCTCTTCTTCCTCTGTCTCCTTTAACATCCTTCCACTTCTGTGCACTGACCATTAGCTAGTTGTGCTGCTACAAATTATGTGCCCGATGTTCGCCCCCATATTCTGAGCTGTCTGCCTAGGGCAAGAACTTGAGTTTCATTCACCTTGAAGCTTTCTTCTTCTCTGATCCCTTGAACAATGCTCTATGTGTATTAAGTGCTCAAAGACATGTTTGTTAATTGGTTGCTTTAAAAATATTATGCACAGGGGCTGGAGATTTAGCTCATTGGTTCTGGCACCTGCCTTGCAAGCCCAAAGTCCTGAGTTTGATCCCCAGTAACCACATACAGTGCTGGGCATGGTGACTCACGCCCACCAGCAATCAATACCATATTCCACAGTGCCGGGCATGGTGGCTCACGCCGGTAGTCCCAGCACTCGGGAGGCAGAGACAGGAAGATTGCTGAGTTTGAGGCTTGCCTGGGCTACATAGTGAGCTCAGGGCCAGCCTGAACTA
>PVIC010055949.1:0-11077 GCA_004025085.1 Thryonomys swinderianus
TTCTGAACATGTTAGTGATGTTATTCTATTTAAAACATACATATAGTTTTTAATTACCAGTGCTGTTGTACAAATGATACACTATGTATAGCATAAACATAACTGTTATATATTAGAAAAAAGAAAAAATATTATAACTTGCTTTATTGCAACTTTGGCTTTATCAAAGTTCTCTAGAACTGGAACTATAATGTGTCTATAAGAAGCCTGGATTGGGTATTGCTGAAAGCATTTTTTTATGAAATATGTACTTAATTTTTAATACTCACTTTAGGATGAATATAAATTAAGTTCTAAAAATTGAGTTCCCAATGATATTGATTTTATGAGTACTACACTAAGATTTGAATATAAATAGAAACAATTTTCACTATAATCATTACTGGAAGAAACAGTGTGAACATGCTAACAAAACATAATTACATATTATTTATACAATGTGGGAAAGGATCTATAGTGATTAGATCCTCTATGCATCTTAGTATGCTTAAGAGATGCCATATGAGAGGTTATGCATTTTACTGGAATATGGGTTCATCGGTCTCTGAAAAAGAGTAATTGCTAACTTGAATAAAAATATCAATTCATATTGAGCAAAGTTTTAGCTCTTCAGAGCCTATGGAGCCCTCACCCCAGTCTACAACTTTGATAAGAAAAATAAAAACATTTAACAAGTAAATATAAATGTTCAATCTATATTAAAAATAAACAGAAATATGTATGAATATCAAATCTAATCTTACTTGAGGCAACATCATTTCATATTTTATCACCTGTATGTGTTCTTACAGGTGTTTTATTGTACAAGCAGCGATGACTTCACTTTAGATTTGTTAGAAACATAGATTCTGGCATGCATTTCAGACTTACAGAAAAAGGAGTGTATGGTTTTACAATATTTCCAAGTGACTCTTTGAAATGATATGCAAAAGCAGAGCTTCTAAACAAGCTTATGTGTATCTGAAATAAGAATATTATACATACTCTGGGGTGAAAGACAGAAACTTGTATACATGAAAGTTATTGGGAAGTGCTGGAAAGGAGAATTTCTTGATAAGACTGTGAAATAGCTAGGGATTCATATGTACAAGCACACGCACAACTAAACTTGGATACACGAATTTCAAAGAGAAATGTGCATAACAAATATGACAGTGAGAGTTCTTACAAAATCCCAAATTATCTCTAAAATAAAAATATCACTAGATATTTTACATATTTCAAATTATTTATCAAGGTAGGATTTTCTGAGGGAATAATGACTACAGATAATTCCTAAAACTGAAGAATACAATATAGGCAATATTTAATATCACAATTTTTTGGTTTTATATAAATACTACTATGTAAAATCCTGGCAAATCAAGGGTTGTTTCAAAGAAGATGCAAAATTTCCCCAAATTAAGTTAATTTTAGGTTTAAAACAAACCTAAAATAAGTTTTAGGTTTAAAACAATTTAAACTTTGAACTTATTTGGTCTTATCATATATTTTAAAATATTAGTCATATATGAATTATCCTCAATATGTATGTTTGCTACTAGCAAAATCTTATGCTTCTTACCAGGCTATTTAAACCCAAGGTACATGACAATGAAAATTATGTCAAGAATTATAAATTTTTCAGATAATCAAATCAGACGGATTCTTGAAGTCAATTTTCAACTGACATTAAAGAATGTGACTCTGTAAGTGTTAAAATCAAAGACCAATTTTACATGTATTCATGTTTCCATCTGTTCAAACACATACACAGAAAAGAGCTTAAAATAGAATGATTACCAAAGAAAATGGTTGTCTTCATTGCAAGTTTGAATCTAAGTAAAAATGATACTGTAGTGATATACAATAATATATAATTAGAGAACTAAGAATTATTACAAATATTTTAAATTCTCAGCAAGTGATCATTTTAGTTATAAAAGAACATGTGCAAGATATTCTTTGAATTGTCCACATCATACACCTTTAAATATTGAGCTGTCAACAATTAAAGGAGAATAAATTTTGGCACTGAAGTTTGCTATATTTTTTTTTTTTTGAGACAGGGTCTCGCTTTGTGGTCCAGGCTGGCCCTGAGCTCACTATGTAGCCCAGGCAAGCCTCGAACTCAGCAATCCTCCTGCCTCTGCCTCCCGAGTGCTAGGATTACAGGCGTGAGCCACCACACCTGGCACTGTGGTATGTGGTATTGATGGCTGGTGGGCATGAGTCGCCACGCCCAGCATTGTATGTGGTTACTGGGATTGAATTGAGGACCTTGCACTTGGGAGGCAGGTGCCGGAACCACTGAGCTAAATCTCCGTCCCTGCTACACTAAATTTTGACAAAATACTTTATATTTCATAGTATTGGAAAAATTATGTAGAAAAATCATACCTTAGTTTTGAAAACTTCTGAAATAAAAATTCATTGATTTTTCTATTTGTTGTATTTTTTTGTCTTTCATAATACATATTTTTGCACATTAAATGAAAACACCTATTAAAATCACTTTGATAACATTCAATACTATAAATAATGAAAGCATCGTATTTGCTCATAAATAAAAATATAAGAATGCAGTTTAGACTAAATAATAATCTGAAAGCATAAATCAAGTATTTCAATTTGCCTTGTAAATATTGTGTCAAATGAAATATAAAGTGCCTTTATATGCTCCTGAATTATTCAATGAAGTTTATCTAACAGATACTAATTTTCCATAAGAAAATTTAAAATTTAGGTATCCATTAATAATTGAGGATTTTAGTATCTTATTATATGAAAAATACAAATGAGAAAAGCATACCTACATATATATTTTTTGTTTGTTTGTTTGTTTGTTTGAGACAGGGTCTTGCCTTTTAGTTCAGGCTGGCTCTGAGCTCGCTATGTAGCCCAGGCAAGCCTCGAACTCAGCAATCCTCCTGTCTCTGCCTCCCGAGTGCTGGGATTACAGGCATGAGCCACCACGTCCGGCTACATACATAATTTTATAAATATTAAAATAGATGGACAGACACTGGGAACTGATATACTGTCATAATTTAGTGTCTTCAATGTATTGCACACTTATTTGTGAGATTTCCCAACAGTAATTTTATATCATTCTTGTCAAGTACCATTGATATTATTCTTTGGGAAATTATTTAAGAGAACAACAATGTTACACATTCAATTTTTGAGTTGTGTGTTGGTTTATTTCTATATTCTGTTTGCAATAGGCAATTTCTTAGATTCACGAATACTATAAAGATCTGTCAATTACGTAACAAGTTCTTGTGTCTATTTGTAATCTAAAAACTCAGTAACCAACTAATTCTACTGAAAAATGGAAGAAAACAGGTAAATAGATGGACATCAGGAAGAAAGAGGAAGGAACGTGGAATCATCTGGAGTCGCCTGTGAACATCAAGTGTTCAGCTCACAGTGAGTGCTCACTCATGCGCAACGCCTGACAATATGGGACGGTCACCCGCTGCTGAGAATCGACAAAGAAGCCATGTCACAGCTCACCAGTGCTGCTGCAAATCATTCAGACTGTCATACTCCTTCCCCTCAGGGAGGGCCTTTTAAGCTGACACTTACTTGCTGTCACTTCTTTTTCTTTTCTTTCTTTTTTTTTTTGTTAATTGAATTCTTTATTGGTACATTTCATATACAGCTCACAATCACACTCAACACTGGGGAATTTGTACCAGTATATGACAGAAGTTAATTCTCATTTGTACCCATATCCTACACACCCACAACCCTTCACCCCTTATATACATGCTATTTCTTTTTCTTTCCAAATAATATTTATTCTTCCCCCTCATTACATTCTCACACCACATTCCCTTTTACTATTTACTGTTTTACAAAAATCTACCATACATTCTAAAACTCACATGCATCTACAGGTTCTTGCTGTCATTTCTAAATTAGGAGAGGTAAAAATTACACAAATAGTGCAGGAAAATTGTATTGGTCTCCAGAATATACTCAGAGACAGGCCATACTGAGTTTGAAGCTATGGTAGTAAAGAAGATAGACATCTATGCACAGGTATGAAGGGTAAAATATTCAACCTTCAAGGTAAAAGAATAAAGATTACCAACAAAGTAAAAGATTTGCGTTGTCATTACCCTTTCATCTGGAGCATTAAACTGGATTGAAGGGAAACAGTATCAACATTCAGAGATAAGGTAACATTCTAAAAAGTGTATGACTTCCAAAGATAGCACCAGTCTGTCAAAAGAAATGAATATATCCAGTGATATCTAATGTTTCAGATCTTATACCACCCAATAAATGACCTGAGACAAGTACTTTGAACTGAGTTGTAAATCAACAGATGATCTGGAAGAAAAATTTTAAATGTGAATAAGAGACAAAAAAGGATAAGATGAATCTTGATATGTGCACCAGCATATTTTTGTCTTTACAACTTTAATATATATATATATATATATATATATATATAAAACAACAAAAGTATACATATAGATATTTTATATACAAATGAAGTTACAATAATTATATCTCATTTAGAATTTAGGAGTTGAGGCAAAAGGAGTTTGGAAAACAGTTTAGGTAGAAATGAAGAGAAATGGACAATATAAAGTAATCAACATCTATAATTTATAATGACATACTTTGGACAGTGTAGAGTCCAGCAAAACCTCCAAAAGAAAGCTGTTAGTCTATCATATTTACAAAGAATAGTTGAGACACTGTCATTTGATGTGGTTTGCATATAGATGCTCACCCCCCAAAGCCATAGGTGCTTATGTGTGGGACTTTTCAGAGCTGGAAGGCTCTAGGGTGTGTGTGAGTATATTAGTCCACTGAATTGGAATTAGCATTGTTCTGAGTGCATTGTCCAAAAGGCTGGTAGCCTGGATAAGATAAAAGAGACAGGCAGGCTGGCTGTTTTCTGCTTGCTGCTCCGGTTTTACCTGCCATATCATGAACTGTTACTCTCCGTGATTCCCCTCTGCTAAAACACATTGCAATGAAGCCAGTCACCTATGGATAGAAAGCTCTACAAATTAGGAGCTGAAATAAACTTATCCTCATATAATTTGTGTGTCAGGTATTTTGAAATGAGAAACGTAACTCATGTGAACAATGTGAAAAGTAAATGAGACAACATCTTCCCATGTTTACAGAGAAAATTTTCAAGGAAACAAGATAGAATGAGACAAAAACAAGGTAACAACAGGAAAAGGAATCTATTGAATTAGTTATTATATTTATAACCATCTTTATTCAGTTAAGCATGTGCTAAAGTTAAGATGACAGCTCTTAAGTTTTTTTTTTCTGTAGTTCCAAATGATAAGAGGTGTAGGTGTGAAATACACAAAGTTTGGGATTTTGCAAAACCCAAATTGTCAGAAATTTTTTTAAGGCAAGAATGATGAAGTATATGCATGAAAAAATATTATAATGAATTGAATAGAAATAGATGTTAAGAAAAGACAATAAGAAAAGGGTCAAGGTCATTTACGTTCTAATAGGAGGCAAATATAAGGGGAATTGGGCTAATAATAGATGTACACCAAGCATATAGAACATGGGCATGAGAGGTAGGAGCGGCTGGATGAGATTTTTTTTTTTTTTGAGACAGGGTCTCGCTTTGTAGTTCAGGCTGGCTCTGAACTCACTATGCAGCCCAGGCAAGCCTTGAACTCAGCAATCCTCCTGTCTCTGCCTCCCGAGTGCTGGGATTACAGGCGTGAGCCACCATGCCTGGCTGGATGAGATTTTTTTCATGTTGCCTTTGCCATAAACTTTTAGGATGGACATAAAAGGGAAAGGCAGAAGTTGGTTGGAAAATGAATTAGGGAAGGTTTGATAAAGTAAAAGGAAATTACAAGATTTATCATTAAGAATCTTCTAGTAAGGAAGTAAAATGATTCATAATTATTTAAAATTAATAATAGCTAAGTATGAACAGTTTTGTCTAACCTACAGCCTGAGGGTTTCGTGTGACATGAGATAGCTAGAAAGGCAGCTTCATATAGCATACATTTTTTTTTTTTTTGAGACAGGGTCTCACATTATAGTTCAGGCTGGCCCTGAGCTCACTATGGTGCCCAGGCAAGCGGCGAACTCAGCAATCCTCCTGTCTCTGCCTCCCGAGTGCTGGGATTACAGGCGTGAGCCACCACGTCCGGCATTGTGGTATGCGGTGTTGATCGTTGGTGGGCATGAGTCTCCACGCCCAGCATTATATGTGGTTACCGGGGATTGAACTCAGGACCTTGCGCTTGCGAGGCAGGTGCCAGAACCACTGAGCTAACCCTCCGGCCCCATATATAGCATACATTTTAAGTTACCATTTGAGCATAGTCAGATTTTCCAGGCCTCAATGCAGGATTATCCAGCAAGGACTGTGTGGGTAACAACAATATGCTGTTCAGGGTTGTTTATAGTACGTTTTTAACTTTATATCCCATGGATGCCAAACATGGTCAGTAAGTCCCAAAACACAGGTATTTTACTACATGTGCTTACACAACTTAGAGAGTAGAAGAACAAGTAGTGTTTGAATCTATCCACATGTGTGTCCATGTAGAACCAAAAATGTGTTGTTATAAAATATAAAGCAGGCAGTGGTGTGGTGATGGATGCATATAATCCGAACCCTAGGAGACCGAGTCAGGAGGATTAGCACACATTTGACACCAGTCTCGATTACATTGTTAAAACCTGTCTCTTAAGAAATCTGGAAAAAAAATAAATCATACGTCAGGACATGTTATTTTTTCATCTAATCATTATGTCACACTTATATATTAATAAAGTGATTTTATAAGTTTTATACTCATAATATTTCATAGATAGCAAGGCTAATACAGGAAAAATAAGCTTTAAATTATTTATTATTTTTCTAATCTATAATCCTCCATTGCAAATAAAGTCCCCGAAAAGAAAAAAAAAATAAAAGTATTCAATGAAAATTGGAAAATGATGGTGTTTTGTTGAGAACGAGCCAGTGTGCTTAATTTGTGGATTAAATATGTCAGTTAGTAGTCAAGTCTTTGGTATATTTTAAGTCTATTTGCACCTGACATATATACTTGTGAATTTTCAAATCGAATGTAAGTAGTTGCAATTAGATAATCAAATCAAAGTTATAACAGGCATAACTCTTATATTCCCCGAAAGAAAAAAAAAATAATAGTCATGGTTAAATTATGTCATCATTTTTATAGTATAAATGTCTTTTTATAAGTTGACCATTCCACTTTAGGTATTCATTATGTTGACCTTCCTCTTTGGGATTTTGTACCTGTACATGAATTATCTTGATATCATTTTTTTTCATTCCCTTGCCCTCTCAGCAACTCCTCAAGCTCTTCTTATTTACAAAGATTTTATTTTCATTTTTCCTTTTCTCATATTTTTTTATTTATATTCTTTCCCCTAGCACTCCCCTGCTCCTCCCCTTCCCCTTTGCACTTTTTTTTTCTATTTCACAGCAGCTAGTATGCATTTTGGTCCTCATTTACACTTAGTTTCTCACACCAGAACAATTTGTTATTTACACATATGTGTCCTATTTATTTCACTTAAGAGTATGGCCTCATACCACAGTGACATATGTGCACCCATATTTATAGCAGCTTAGTTTGTAATAGCAAATCTTGGAAACTTCCCAAAACCCATAAAATGCGGACTAGATAAAGACAGTGTGGTTTTATTATGAGAAAGAATGATAAATTCGATCTTTATATTGATATGGCTGCACCTTGAGCCCATATAAGTGAAATAAATAAGGCACAGGTGTGTAAATACCACTTTGTTACTCTAGTTTGAGATACTTAAAAGCATAAATGAGGTCCAAAGTGTATGATAGGTATTGTGAAAATGTTCAAAACGAAATGGTACTGAGTGGGGATGTAAAGAGGAGAAAGAAAACAGTATAATGGAACAAAGGAAAAACTGAAAGCACAGCTTGCATATATAGAGATGTTGGGGGTGAAGGGAGGGCAGGGGGATGGGGAAATAATCAAGTCATATATATATACAGGTACAAATTGCCAATGAGAAATATTACAGTAATGTTCTCCTAAAATATACCGATAAAAATTTATTTTTTAAAAAGGACTGCTCTCAATGTGCATCCTTTAGCTATAAATGTCTCTAGTTTACCGCGTTTTATAGCTGAGAAGTACTTTTTTATTATTATTAAAAAGAAACCACACCTTTATCCAGTTACCAGTTGATCAGCATTTGGACTACTTCCAAACTTTAGCTACTATAGACTACGCAACTAAAACACGGATGTGGGTATACTGTTGTGGTATGAATTGACAGTACGAAGTTTTACAGCTGAGAACCTAAATGAGATACAAAATGTCAGAGGAACATTTTGAAAACTCACTTAGAATTACAGCTGAACCAGAGCACTGCCACGTACCTATCTTCTCAGTGCTGAAGGAAGCAGAGGCAGAATCACCAATTCCACTTTCATGTAGGAAAGTGTCCTGAAGTGCAAAATAAATATTTGAAAGAACTAGAGATGTGACAGCTAGTCTTCCAAAAGAGAATCAATGTGGATAACTTATACAGAAATAAAAAAAGGCCTTAACATCAAATCATAAACCATTCAGTAAATGGAAAAATGATTTGGACAGACACTTTTCAAAGGAATGTAGACAAGTTATTTATTAAGTTCATCAAAAATTTTGGTGTTTTTTTTTTTTTCCATAAAAGAAATGCAAACCAAAACTACACTGAAATTCTATCTCATCCAAGTTAGAAGACCGATCGTTAAGGATACAAAAAAAAAATTTCTAATGACAGTATGGAGAAAAAGAAGTTTTTTACACTGTTTGTAAGAATATAATGTAGTACCACCACTAGGGAAATAAGTATGGAGGCTCCTAAAGAAACTAAAAATAAATATACAGTTTAATTTAGTTCTACCACTCCGCTATGTATTTCCTAAAAAAACTTCTACGCTATAACAGTTCTTGAACATATACATGTTTACTGTGGCACAACTAACAATAGCCAAACCATGGAAGGAGTCTTTGTATCTGTGAACAGATGAATGGATAAAGAAAATGAATCACTCCACATGTATCACACTATCTATGTGTGTGTATGTGCTCATGTGTATGTGTGTATGCATGCATATATCATCATGATAGGCAAGAAAAAGAGTACAATATTTGAGTACAATAAAAAACTTAGGGAAGCCGGGCATGGTGGCTCACGCCTGTAATCCCAGCACTCGGGAGGCAGAGACAGGAGGATTGTTGAGACCGGGGCTTGCCTGGACTACATAGTGAGCTCAGAGCCAGCCTGAACTACAAAGCGAGACCCTGTAAAAAAAAACAAAAAACAAAAAAAAAAAACCTTAGGGAAAGTGAAGAGGCAGAAATGGAGGGTTGAAAATAATCAAGGCATGTTATATGAATATAACAATATGCCAAATCAAAACCCACCACTTTGTTGAACACACATGTACTAATAAAGTGAAAAATTATAATTAGCATATAATCTAAAAAATTCACTTCTAGGCATATAATAGTCAGTTACATAGATTGGTTAACATAGAGTGGGTGTCCTAAAAATAAGAGAAGTTTATGTATATTAGAGGTTGAAATCCAAGATCATGGGCCAATGTGTTAGTTAACTATCGTATTGCTGAACATAATACCTGATACTACAATATAAAGAGATGAATTTTGGCTTCTGATTTTAGGGAACTTAATCCATGGTCAGTTAATTTCAAGACTGAAACTTCATGGCAGAAATCCACAGCAGGGGAAAGTTCTTTAGTTGGTGATGGCCAGAATGTGGATTTGGAAAACAATGGCAGAAGTGAATAAGTAGGGGTCACATATACTCCCAAAATATACCTTTGTGATCCATCCAGACACCCTAAGAAATACACCCTACAAATTTCTCTTTGGGTGTGTACCAAAGGCATTTCAAGCTAATATTCAGCCCTCACTGCCAAAGCCAGCAAGGTAAGATTGTTGTGACAGTCCTTTTCCAGGTTGTAAAATGGTGACTTTTCAGACATTGAATGATTGGAAGACTACAAGATAGCTCTTTGGAGTTCTTTTTATATGAACCTTAGTCTCATGAGGTCTTCACTCTCATGATCTATTGGTTCAGTTCCTGTGCATTTCCCTACTTTTCCTTTTGGGTTGAATGGTTATCCTGGGCTATTTTATCACAGCATTACTGAACTAGATTTTAACATTTATTTATGTATGGACTTGTCAGTAACAGCTCACCTTGAGTCACAGGAAGACTTTGAACTTAAATTTATGCACAGGGCAAGAACTGTCGAGTTTCAAGGATCTTCTGGAGATGGGCTCAATTCATTTTACATAAAAGATTAACATAAACCTTTGGAAACTAGGGCGACAGTGACAAAAATGCTCCTTTAAAAGCTTATGTGTTCAAAAACAGGGCATTTGGGAAGTGATTAGGTCAAGATTTACCCAATGCTGAGTTCATAGGTGATTTGTGAGGAGCAGGGACTATACAGTGGAGGTGAGTCACTGAGACCATGGCTGGGAGGGATATATTCATGTTCCACAGCCTTTCCTCTCATTTTTGCTCCCTCTGCTTTCTGACCTCTTGCATCCTCCGTGCCCAGTTGCCTGGCTTTTTTCGTCTCAGAGCCAGACATTCATCAGTTGAACCCTCTGAAACTGAATTGAAATTTCCTTCTTGTACATTATGCAGTGTCTGAACAATGGAAAAGCTACCATACCCGATTAGATCTTGAAACTCCACCCCTAACATCATCAGCTTTGGAGGTAAACTTTCAGAACATGAATTAAGGAAGAATATAGCATTTTTTTTTCATATGGTGTAACAATGGTGGTTCAGATGATGTAAAATTACTCAGCTTTAACTCTAAGAAGCCAGGGGGCTGCTTCACTGAATCTCATTGGGATGAGAAAATCTCAGGTAAAGAGCTCCCATCTGAGAAATCCCTGGTCTTTCAATTGTAACACAACAGCTGAGAATAAAACTGTAGAAGGAAAGCTTTTGTGTAGGCGTTCTGGTCAGAGGGAAGGAAAAGAACAAGATGGTCTGCTAGGCAAGCTTATAGCGCTTGAGAAGCACAGTGGCC
>PVIC010055950.1:0-11075 GCA_004025085.1 Thryonomys swinderianus
TTTAAAGTGAACTTGGAATACATAGTAAGGTCCTGTCTCAGAAAGCAGAATAAGTAAACTAAACCAAAGCATTGATTTTCAAAGCATGATTTTCCCACTGGCTATGTAAGAATCATCTGAGCCAGGTGTGAGGGCCCACACTCATAATCCTAGCACTCAGGAAGCTGAGACAGGGGAACCCTGAGCTTGAGGCCAACCTGGATTACTTAGTGTATGTTGTAAGACTCTCGAAAAGTAAGAGAAGGGCTCACTCTGGTACCGCATGCACTAAAACTGAAATGATACAGAGAAAATTACCATGGCCCCTATGCATCTGGGAAGCATTCAAAGAAAAAAAATTTTTAAAGCTGGGCATAGTGGCACATGTCTGGAACCCCAGAATTCTGGGAGGTTGAAGCTCCAAATGCAAGCCCGACCTGGGCAATTTAGCAAGACCTGCCTGAAAAGATGAAAAAAGCGGCAGATATAGCTCGATCTGAAGGCCCTGGGTTCATTTCCTAGTACAGTGTTATGCCCCCCTGGGTGTTGGTAGGTTCTCAGGTCCCACTTGGATGTGCAGATCAGAGTATCAGGGACGGGTCTGGGAAGCAGACATTTGAACAGAGAGATTTATGTACACACGTTCGAGGGGTGCAAGTACCCAAATAGGTGTCAACTTTCGTGTGTATCCTTCAAGATCTTGCCCCACCCCCAACCTATTTTTCCAGGCTTATCTCCCTGCCCTACACACCCTCCTGGCGCTAGAGCTGCACAGTGACTCACTGTTTCCTGGAAAGGAACCACCCTGCCCTTCCTGCCTCTGTGCCTTTGCTCATGCAGTTCCCACAGCCCCAGCGCCTCCTTGTACCCTGGCCCGTTTTCTCCTGCTTGGGTCTGTGGCTCCCTTGCTGGCCTCCACACAGCACTTCATTTTTACTTCATTTCTTTAACACTGTCATGTTTAAGAATTGTTGCTTCCTTGAACCTTTGGTTTTATAGCCATTATGCAAGCTTATAGTAAGCAATTAAATCCTTATAGTATATGACATATAGCTGATCCTGCACGTACACTATTATAGAACAACGGTGAATTTGTATCACATGTAAAGTTAAAATCCTTGCCGTGACTTGTAGGTCCTTATTCATCTGGCTGCTATGCATCTCTGTATCATCTCACATTTTTCTCTTCATTTACTCCCTACCGATTTTACTGCCTCAGGACCTTTGCGCTTGCTATTTTCCTTGCCTGGAAAACTCCCCTGTCTCTTCTCTTCACTTGACTGGCTGCCTGTATCCTCCCCACTGACCTTTGGCTTTCAGCTCAAATGCGATCACTCAAAGAGGGCTTCCCTAGCCATTATCTGAAGCAGCTGCCCCCTTCCTACCACCACTCCAGTTACTCTTTTTGTATTTCCTTTACAGCACTGATCACAGTCTTTAATTGTCCTGCTGCCCTGGCAGAATGGAAATTTCTTTAGAGCAGGGACCTTGCCTGTCCTCATTAGCATCATAGCCTTACCGTATAGAGCACTGCCCTACCTATGGTAAGAGCTCAATAAATATCTGTCAGATGGATGAATAACCTACAAAGATTAACACTTCATTGTAACAAGTCTCATTTTGGTTTGCAGTCCAAAGTGGTGCTTGTGGAAGTGTGTGTGTGTGTGTGTGTTTTGGTGGTACCAGGGATTGAACTCAGGCCCTTGTGATTCCAAGGTAGGTGTGGTACCACTTGAGCTAAATCCCCATCCTTTGTGGTAGTTTTTTAATGGACAATGGCTGAGGTAGCTCCATTTGGGTTCAAATCAGGTGCAATCTCTGACAATTTCTGAAGGCAGCAGTACAGAGGCTTGGATACAATGACAGCAGGATTTTGTTCCATCAAAGTACAGGTTTTCCAAGGTGTTCCCAGGATCCAGGCCACTAGCTTACTACCTCTGTAGACATCTACTTCCAGAGTTGTTACTGCTGGACGGTACTGCTCAGTCAAGTAGAGGAGGACCCAGGACCCATCTAATTAAACTCTCCAAGGAACTAGCAGTTTTCCTCTGCTTCACTAGGTAAAAATAAGAAAGCTACCTAGCATCCTCAAGGAAAGATGATATTGTTTTTCATATATTTGCTAGATACCTTGAAGTGGGATAGGGTAGTGATTAGAAATATTTCCAGCCAGCTGGACATTTAGCTCAGTGGTTCCAGTGCCTGACTAGCAAGCGCAAGGTCCCTGGTTTGATCCCCAGTAACCACATACAACAATACCGGGTGTGGTGACTCACACCCACCAGCAATTAGTAACATATACCACAAATGCTGGGTTTGATGGCTCAAGCCTGTAGTCCCAGCACTCAGGAGGCAGAGGCAGGAGGATTGCCCATTTTGAGGCTTGCCTGAGCTACTTAGTGAACTAAGGGCCAGCCTGAACTACAAAGCAAGACCCTGTCTCAAAAAAAAAAAAAGAAAAATATTTTCAGCAACTTTTGAACAGTTTCTTATTCACATCTAGTTGAGCCAGATATTCTTTCTAAATTCTTCCTCTTTCTTGTCATTTGTGGCGATATTTTAAATTACATTTTTTCTAAATATTGACTTAAATTTTTATTTAGAACATGGTTGTAGTTATAATTTATAGTTTTCAAAGTACTTTTGCTTTCTGTCATATAGTCTACAAAACCATTTTGTGTGAAGATGTGTGTGTGTGTGTGTGTGTGTGTATTTTGTTTGTTTGTTTGTTTTGAGACAGGATCTCACTGTGTAATTCAGGCAGCCTTGAACTCAAGTTTGTGGCCCAGGCTGGCCTCAAACTTGTGGTGATCCTCCTGCCTCAGCTTCTCGAGTGCTGGGATTACAAGCATGTGACACCATAGCCAGCAATATTTGTTTTTGAGATAAAGAGTTGACATCCAAAAAGTTGGTTGACTTTTCAATGCCAGCTGAAAGATCAACACCCAAGAAATGCCTTTCTTTTTTATGTCCTCATAATTAGATAATGTTTCCAGGAGACATTAAAATCCACCTAAAAGATTAACATTAACGTGTCGTTTGTAACCAACCCTTAAGAAATAAGATACATAGCACTAGTGCAGATTATTAACAGAAGTTTTTCACTTCTGAGGCCATGTGATTTGGTCATTCTTTATATGACCAGCGTCTGCTATACTTGTCCTTGATCAAAGCATTGTTCTCTGTTATCTTCTTAGATCTTTATAGAAAGGAAAGATTAGAGAACTTGCTTTGAAAAGAGTCAATTTTCAGTAAACCTGTTTAATTCTCCTGCTTGAAGGGACTGGTTAAACTGATCTAAACTGGCTCTTCAGATTGAGCGAGCACTGAAAAAAACACCTCATCTAAAATTTCAGATAAGAAGAATGGAAGCCTGGCCCTTCCTGGAAATGGCCAGGAGTGAAACTAAGAAGACCTGTGTTTGGAGAAGACGATTAATTATTAAGGACAAAGAACTGATATAAGAAGGCTATATCTTTAACAGGGGAAATCTTTCTTAAATAAGTGTAGAAGAAATATATTTTCATGCTCTGACATGTATAGAAGGTTCTTTCATCATCCATTTTGTCTTAATTAAGCATGTAGTTAAAACTTGTAAACATGGGGTTTTTAGATAGAGACTGTTACAAAGCTGGGCTTTTGTTAAGATACATAGCAACTGGATACAAGCTTCACACTGTTTTTCCTTCGTGTAACAGACATATTTTGAGGCCTTTCATTAAACCAGTCACTGATATTTGATGCATGAAAGGTGAAACAGACTGTTGAGAGAAAAATCTATGCTGTATTTAACGTCCTCCGTCAACTGTAAATTTCCACATTTTTATAATTAATTTTGCCTTTCTCAACTTTCCATGTTAAATTTGAAGTCAGTGACACAATGACCTATTTTTTATCTACTGAAAGAAATTTTCTTACTATCTATAAAAACATTACTGAAAGAAAACACTACTTAAAAAAATCTCCAATGGATTATCTTTGCCCTTAAACTTAGTTAATTATCAGTAGAAGAGGAGAGGCAGGGAAAAACTAAATGGATAGAGAAAAAAAAACATTATTTGAAAGAGAGGTAGAGTTAAACTTAGATTAGAGCTGCTAATTCCTTAATTTAAGGGATAAAAAAGATTACAGAAGTCCCTTGATGGTTCTTTATGATCTACAAATTTCAGACCCAAATCAGTTTCTAAAGGCTATAATTATATTTTTACCTGCTTCAATAAGATATGTGAAGATTACCACAATTCTATAAAAAGTAATTTGAATTTCAAAAATATAAGAAGATAACATATTCAAATGAATGAATGAGGTATTAGAAGCCATGCAGGAAGATTACAGTTACAGTATTATCTGCAAATTTTATCTTAGAGTTCTTAGAGAGGTGTTGATAATACAAAAACTGTGGCCCGGGCCGGAGGGTTAGCTCAGTGGTTCCAGCGCCTGCCTCGCAAGCGCAAGGTCCTGAGTTCGATCCCCAGTAACCACATAGAATGCTGGGCGTGGAGACACGCCCACCAACAATCAACACCGCATACCACAGTGCCAGACGTGGTGGCTCATGCCTGTCATCCCAGCACTCGGGAGGCAGGGACAGGAGGATTGCTGAGTTTGCGGCGGCTTGCCTGGGCACCATAGTGAGCTCAGGGCCAGCCTGAACTACAAAGCGAGACCCTGTCTCAAAAGCAAAAAAAAAAAAAAAAAAAAAAAACTGTGGCCCTTACAAGGTACAGTTTGACAGATTTAGGCATTCTGGTACAGAGGAATGGTGTCGAGTCTGGTATTTCCCAGGTAACTACTAGTTTCTCAGAATTGGCATCATTGATTGATTCATACTCTCTCCTTCCCCCTCTTTCTTTCTCCATCCATCCATCCATCCATCCATCCATCTGTTGTGCTGGGGATCAGACCCAAGACCTCACAGATGCTAAATTTGAACTCTACCCTTGTTCTCTTTTAATTGGTGATTTAACAATAATCAGTTGACCCTAGAAATACTATGTATCGTAGAAACACTTTTCTGTTATATCCTCTGTACTGGAGATCATTTTATTTCTAGTCTAGCCTCCTAAAAAAGAAGAAGATAACATTTATTTAACTTTTCTCTCTCTCTCTCTCTCTCTCTCTCTCTCTCTCTCTCTCTCTCTCTCTCTCTCAACAGGGTCTCGCTTTGTAGTTCAGGTTGGCCCTGAGCTCACTATGTAGCCCAGGCAAGCCTTGAACTCAGCAATCCTCCTGCCTCTGCCTCCTGAGTGCTGGGGTTACAGTCGTGAGCCACCACACCCTGCACTGTGGTATGTGATAGTGATTGCTGGTGGGCATGAGTCACCACGCCCCCGTTTTGTTGTATGTGGTTACTGGGGATGAACCAGGGACGTTAGGCTTGCTAGGCAGACACTGGAACCACTGAACTAAATCTCTAGCCCTATTTAACTTTTCTAGTCCTCAGTTTTTTCATATAAATATTAGTCTGCAATACAAATAAAATAGGGCAATAATATTACTTCAGAGTATGTTATTGTGAGGATTAATATATGGAAATCAGTTGAAACAATGACACCTACTAAATGTTATTTTTATTTTTATGTTATTTATATTTTATTTCTACTACTAATTATTAAATACTTTTTTTTTTGAGACACTGTGTCCCTTTGTAGTTCAGGCTGGCCCTGAACTCACTATGTAGCCTAGTCTAATCTCAAATTGATAGTGATCCTCCTGCCTCTGCCTTCTGAGTGCTGGATTACAGGTGTGAGCCACCATGCCCAGCATGAAGCATCTATTTTAGCAATGAGTTACAAGGACATTTTAGAGATAACCAGGACAAGATTTAGGGAATTTCCCTAGTGTTACTACATAAATAAATGATGGGCTTGATGTGTTGGCCTCAGTTGAAAGAAGCCTCAGGAAGAGTGGATTTATACATGGACCAGGCTAGGGCATCTGGCTCAGCCCTTGCCATTTCTGGCTTTGAGACTTCCTATCACCCCTAGGTATCAGAAGCTGTGGTTTGAAATATGTTTTCAGATCATGGACACCAGACTCTGTCAGATCACTTCAAATCCCAGTTCTACCTCTTTCCAGCTGTGTGACCCTGAGCAAGTTACTTTTCTGAACCCTGTTTCTTCCTCTGTAAGATGAGAACAAATATTTGCCTTGTGGTGTTCTAAGGATTCATCAAATAAGGTCAAATGGAATGAGGTAACATGTAAAGAATGGGGCTTGTAGCCAATGTTCAGTAACACCAGGTTTATGCAACAAGGGCCCTAAATTTTACCTCCTCTGACATAGTCTGTCCAGGCAGTAGGCAAGATTTTGTCTTGCAAGGTAGAAACCGGTTTTGTTTTATTTTAGTTTGTTCTTTTTGGCAATACCAGGAATTAAACTCAGGCCCTTGTGCTTGCCAGGTAGGTGTGGTACCACTGAGCTAAGTCCCTGGCTCTAGATTTGAGTCTTACTCCCTGCTCTGGCCTAATAACCCTGGGAGCAAGTTAAGACTGAGCTTCCAAAACTTTTTGCTTTTTTTTTTTTTTTTTTTGAGACAGGGTCTTGCTTTGTAGTTCAGGCTGGCCCCGAGCTCACTATGTAGCCCAGACAAGCCTCGAACTCAGCAGTCCTCCTGCCTCTGCCTCCTGAGTGCTGGGACTACAGGTTTGAGCACGCCAGCACTGTGGTGTGTGGTACTGATTGCTGGTGGGTGTGAGTCACCATGCCCAGCATTGTATGTGGTTACCGGGGATTGAACTCAGGACCTTGTGCTTGCGAGGCAGGCGCCGGAACCACTGAGCTAAATCTCCGGCCCTCTTTTTGCATTTTAATTGTAGGGGTCCCTTTTCAGAAGCTTTAGATGTATTTGGACTCCACATGAGAGTATAGGTAGATTTGGCTTCCACGGATGATCCTGATATTCAAGGTGGCTCCTGGCCAACTGGGAAGCCCTAGACTTTCTGGAGGAGTATAGCAGCTGCCGTGCAACCCTGAACGGTGACATTCTCTGAATGTTGGGCGTCAGTCAGACTTCTTACAGGGAGGGAATATTAATGAGCGGTCGGGGGGGGGTGCCTACAAAAGGGAGTCTACAGAAATGAGGCTCTCATCTGTCTAGTCAAGCACCATTTCTATTTGGAAAGAATATTAATGAGATCTGGATAAGAATCAGACACCAGGAAAGGACAGCTGCTGCAAGAGGCAATTTTAATTGTACAAGACTTACACGTGATATTCAGAAACTCCTTGTGCAATTAAAAAAGGAATTAAGTTGTACAGATAATGAACAATTTATAAATGACATTTAAAAATTAAATTTAGCTTCAAAAAGGACATGTATATAACTTTTTTTAAAAAATGCTTAACCTTAGTTATGGTTGAAAGAATGAAACTAACAAAATAAAGTACCATTTTCCTCACATTGCCTGTCAGAATAAAAAACTACACATGACTGTAGCCATTCTCATATAGCTGATGGTTCAATTATATATATTTTTCAGTACCAGGGTTTGAAACCAGAGCCTTATCACTGAGGTACACCCCCCCTCCCCCACCCTTTTTAAATTTTTTTATTTTGAGACAGGTCTCACTGAGTTTCACATGCTGGGCCTGAACTTGTAACCCTCCTGTCTTTTGCATAAGCCTTTTGAATTAGACATGCTACTTCTAGTAATTTATACCACAGGTGTGCACTCCCAAATAGACAATAGCATTAGCACATTCATTGCAATCTTTTTTTTTTTTTTTTGAGACAGGGTCTCGCTTTTTTTATAGTTCAGGCTGGCCCTGAGCTCACTATGTAGCCCAGGCAACCCTTGAAGTCAGCAATGCTCCTGCCTCTGCCTCCCGAGTGCTGGGATTACAGGTTTGAGCCACCACACCAGGCACTGTAGTATGTGGTATTGATGGCTGGTGGGCGCGAATCACCACGCCCAACATTGTGTATGGTTACCGGGATTGAACTCAGGACCTTGCGCTTGCGAGGCAAGTGCTGGAACCACTGAGCTAAATCTCCGGCCCTTCATTGCAATCTTGTTCAAAATAATAAGGAAACCTGCCGGGCGTGGTGGCTCATGCTTGTAATCCCAGCACTGGGGAGGCAGAGACAGGAGGATTGCTGAGTTCAAGGCTTGCCTGGGCCACATAGTGAGCTCAGGGCCAGCCTGAACTGCAAAGCAAGACCCTGTCTCAAAAAAAAAAAAAAAAAAAAAGGAAACCAAAACAGCCTATATATTCATTGATGGTACCTGGTTAAGTTATATAGAGTATGATATTATATACCTACTTTATATCCTGAGGGGGGGAAGATGTCCAAGAGGAAATAAATAATTGCTGAGTAGCATATTAACATAAAATCATTATTTTTAAATGTGTGTATGTGTGATGTGTGTTAACATCCCTCTGACTCAGTTTCCTCCTCTATAAAATAGGCATTATATTTAATTTGTAAGTTTTACAAAGATTAAATGAGATAGCATTTGTAGAATACTTCGAATGGTAACTGACAGAGCTGGTGTGGTATAGCACACACCTGTGATCATAGCCCTCTGTGAGACTGAGGCAGAAGCACTGGAAATTTGATCCCAGCCTGGGCAATTTGCTGACTCAAGGAGACCCCAATGCAGAAAACAAAAATATAAAATGGGTTGGGGGTATATGCCAGTGTTCCTTTGGTTCCCTTGGCTCAATCCTTCATACTAAAAAGAAAAAGAAATAGCGACTGACAGATACATAGGTGCTATTTGTTTGCTATCATCATTATTTTGTGTAGAACATATCAGGAAGTTTATACTCCAAACTAAGGGAACCTCTGAGGAGTGAGGTCGTGGTTATTGTGTTTGCTTCAAATGTGGAAGATCCCTGGCTCAAAACTGAGTGGAACCAAGTCTTTCCCTACAGAGAGAAGTGGAACTGGCTTTGGAGAAGGGGTGGGAAAGGCAGCGGGGACTTCTCTTTGCCATGCTGTATATTTGCACATAGCTTGTTTTCAGTGAGCAGTCCTGGTCCCTGATCAATTGTTCTGACCAGCGTAGAAATGACAGCTCCAGTTGGCTGAACTAATTGGGCCCTGCAGAAGGCGATTCCCTTCCCCTGAGACAAGGAGGTGGAAGGATGCTGATGGATCCCATCAGGGCTACTGAACCACCAACCCAACTAGAGAGTTAAGATTTCTAAATTGTACAACAACCTTAGGAATGTCAACATTTTCTGGACTTAACCTTTCTAAAATTCACTTAGCCTTTTTAAAATTTATACTAAAAAGTGATATGTGTTTAACTTCAGAATAGAAGCTACGGGAAATTATTGTTCAAAGTGCCAAAAGAGACTTTGAAAAGAAATGGGTAGTTTCTCCAAAAATCATGAAACAAAAATGTTGATGTTATATAGAGACTACTGATTTCTTTTCAGCTAGCGTTACCACTTCTGTTTTGCACTAAAAAAGCCAAACACCCAAAGTAAGTGTAACATCTATGAGTTATTTTCAACTTTCTGGTTTATCTGTTTTTGGCGGCCTTGAGGATTGAACTCAGGATTTTCTCATTGAGCTACATCCTCAGCCCCCTTTGAAGTTTTTTGACAGGGTCTCACTAAGGCTGGGCTTGAACCTGCATTTCTCTTGCCTCAGCCTCCATAGTGCTGGGGTTAAAGGTATGAGGGTTTTTTAAATCAGCACCTATGACATAGGGCCTAAGACAATATGACGTGTCCCCTAAGGTGAGCCCAGATATGTGGTATATAAACTAATCCTTTAGATTAAGTTTATTGCACATGCCTTAGGCATAGGAGTACAGAGTCCAGTTGCTGTGCATCTGGGAAGCACTCGTCAGGTAGCACTAGTGTTTCTGTTATGTTCCTCCGTCTCCAGATGGACCTGGTGAGGGGGAGTGGGGAGACTCCTTCCTGATTGGCTAGAGGCAAGTTTAGTGACTTTCAAACTAGAATTTTGTATTTTCAGTTTGAGGATGGAACCTTGGCATGTCATACTACTGACATGGTACCATATCTAAAACTTTTTAAAAATTTATTTATTTTTGTTTTGTTTTTGAGACAGGGTCTCACTTTGTAGTTCAGGCTGGCCCTGAGCTCACTATGTAGCCCAGGCAAGCCTCGAACTCAGCAATCCTCCTGCCTCTGCCTCCCAAGTTCTGGGATTACAGGTGTGAGCCACCATGCCTGGCTAAAACAAATTTTTTTTGAGACAGGGTCTTACTATGTAGTCCAGGCTGGCCTTAAATTCACCTTTTTTTGTGTGTGATACTAGGGATTAGACTTGGAGAACTTGGAACCTTCTCAGTGAGCTATATCCCCAGCTTATTTATAATTTTTAAAATTTTTTATAAATTTTTTAAAACAGAGTTTCACTATAATTCAGGATGGCCTTGAACTCAGTATGTATCCTAGGATGACCTTGAACTTGCAGCAGTTCCCCTGCCTCAGTCTCCCCAGTAGCTGGGATTATAGACCACTGTACTCATTTTTATTTTTAATTGACACATAATAGTACATATTATGTATAATAGTATAGAGCGACCATTCAACATATGGAACCTCTACATTTAACCTTTTGAGGAACCAGCAGAGTGTTTTCCAAAGTGCCCTCCCCCTAGCAGGGTATGAGATCTACAAGGATTCCTATTTCTTTATAATCTCACCAATATGTGTCAAACTAATTCTCATACATCTCTGTTTAGTTTACAGGTGGACAAATAACTGAAATGAAGCCTTATAAAAGAGTATCGAACTACACTTTGTGTAATGCATTGTGACATGTTCTATTACATTCCATTCTTTTTCATTAAAACAAACAGGGCCTGGGGGTGTAACTCGGTGGTGAAATGCTTGCCTAACATTCAGGGCCTGGGTTTGGTGCCCTGCACTACAAACAAACATGCTGGTTCCTACCACTAAATGGATTTCACAACTCACTAATTGTGACCCAAAGCTAGAAGAACACTATGCTATTGTAACCTCTTCTCTATACAAGAGGAGGGCAAGGCCCACACAGCTGGCTTGTTAAGGGTCATACTACTAATTAGTGGCATATTCAAGATTACGGGCCGGAGGGTTAGCTCAGTGGTTCCAGCGCCTGCCTCGTAAGCGTAAGGACCTGAGTT
>PVIC010055951.1:0-11078 GCA_004025085.1 Thryonomys swinderianus
TTTTTTTTTTTTTTTTTTTTTTTTTGAGACAGGGTCTCACTTTGTAGTTGAGGCTGGCTCTGAGCTCACTAGGTAGCCCAGGCAAGCCTCAAACTCAGCAATCCTCCTGCCTCTGCCTCCCGAGTGCTGGGATGACAGACGTGAGCCACCACACCCGGCTCGTTGTCCTTTTTCTTAATCACTTTTCTTCTCCCTTCTTCTCTTAGTCCTTTATTTTCCCTCTGTCATGTCTATACCTATATAGATATCTGTATAGATATGGTACCTGTGCATATACAAAAGAGGATAGTAATTAATCAATGCTTTATTTAAATAGTACCTTTCAAGGGCCTGTTATGGTAACCCTTACCAAACTAATGCATACAGGACCCAGACAGAAACTAACAACCAAGTGTAAAGAGCAATCTTATTGGGAAAATTAATTGGATGATTGGGACTATGACTGGGCCAAGCTTTCCCACCTGCAGACCAGCTATGACTATTGGGTCCTGAAGACTCAACTCTTATCTTCACTTCTGAGAACAACAAAGAGCCCAGTGTTACACCTGCTGTGATGCTCCAGGGTAGAACTACATCAGGAGCTTCATGTACATAATTCTTCATTGTTCTAGAATGTAAAAACATGCTGCCCTCTGAGTGACCTGTTATATTTGTTACTCCTGAGATATTGAAACTACTGCTGTCTGAGTCTCCAAATGGACTATGTAAAAGATGTGGCAAGCTCAGGTCTGTCTTCTTGGCTACCCAGAGTAACACGGATCAGATTCCAAGTTCAGCATCTGCTCTAAGCCTGATTGCTGCCTAATTATTATTTTTTCCATGTGCCATCAACTCATAGGAGATTAGAACTTAATGCAAAGGTTCTAATTACATCCCCTTCCCATTTCCTACAACCAACATATTAACAGGTTGGAAAATCTCAGTTTCATTCAATCTCTGACACAGTCTTCCTTCTGCATCCCTCCTCCCACTTCTAAAATTCGGATATCAGGGCCAGAGATTTAGCCCAGTGGTTCCAGCACCTGCCTCGCAAGCACAAGGTTGCTGGTTCAATCCCTGGTAACAATACCAGGCTCACACCTGTAATCCCAGTATGCGTGAGGCAGAGGCAGAGACAGAGGCAGGAATATTGCTGAATTCAAGGCTTGCCTAGGCTACAAAGTAAGCTCAGGGCCAGGCTGAATTATAAAGTGAGACGCTGTCTCAAAAAAAAAAAAAAATTGTGATCTCAGCCCCTTTCAAGACCAGCCTTATATTCCAAAAATAAAAAATCTGAATAATCTAATAATAATCTAACCTATTTGCTTTCATCTTCTCTTCTGTAATAACTTCTTTTGTTCTTTCTTTTTCCTTTGCCCTTCCTTGTACATCACAGTCTAACTGTTGGCAGCAAAATAGTAGAATTCATAGGGGGCACTGATAAAGGGATGACATTGTTAGAACAGGTGTTAATATACATGATTAATGTATTGTGAGATCTGTTAACACTGTTATAGCATGTAGGAATTTTCTCTTTGTAACACAGTGACTGGGTTTAGTCCTACTCAACTGATAAAATTGAGGGCATAAATAATGCAAAAAAAAAAAAAAGAAAGCCAACATCACATCACTGAAAATTATATATACTATTCATACTATTCAGAGACACTCCATTCTCATTGAACCTCAGCCTGTAGTATGTGCACACTCACACACACATACACACACAAAAAAATATATGAGAAAAAGGGGAAAAAATAGCTTGAAAATCTCTTAACTTCCCCAAAACAGCTTCAAGGAGGATCAGTCAAGAGGAAATCAAACATCAAATGGCAAAAATTATAGGAAATGATCAAAGAAGAAGCAAGGAAACTAAGCAAGCTCAATAATATGACTAAACAGGTAGTTAAGTTTATCAGGGAGTTTAAATAAGATTCAAACACAAAATGAGAAGAAAAAAACAAGAATCATTAACAACATTAGTAACAGTGTTAGTATAGCTAGAGTGAAAAAGTGCTCAACAGAAATTTGGGGGCAAATAATTCTATCAAAAGCAAGGGTAGCAAGTGATCAATGTAAAGAGATAGAACTAGAAACTAAGTCTAATGCTCACGATCACATACTCGGAGATACCGTAAAAGTAACATGAGAGCAAGGAAAATTGATCTGACAGCTGCTAAATGATTCAAGAATATTAATTTAAGACTACTTGAAGTTAGCGAAAACTAAAAGGATAGGACAAATGGAATAAAGAGTCTGTTTACAAAAATCATAGCAGAACATTTTCAAAGTAGTCAGTATACAGGTCAGCAAGCTATATAGCAGTCAGCCACAACTAGAGAGGAATTTCACCATGCCATGTTATAGTCAAAATCTCAGAAGTCTAACACAATCACAGAATCTTAAAAGCTACGAAAAAAAAGCAATGATATAAGGAGGACAGATGTAACTCCTAAACCTGCTAGACATCTGAAACATGAATTCATGTTCTCTAAAATCAAAGAATTAATTACAGGAACAATGGAGGTTAAGAGTAAGACAAATTTATTGAGAGAAAGGTAGATAAGAGACAGAAGGGGGATTGGAAAATGGGTTGCCCAGGGACCTGTTTCCCTGGGGATTTTTATGCAGCAAAACTACAAGGAGAGGTGGGTTCAAGGTAGGACAAAACTATAATCAACTAGTAAAACTACAAGTAGAGTTGCTTAGGTAATATTGATCCAATGAGAAATCACAAGGTGGACATGAGGTGGGGGAAAAAAAAAACTATGATTGACCAAATTAGATTACGACAAGTATAGATGCTTAGGTAATATGATTAAATGGGGATTCAAGGGGGGAAGCAAGTCATGTATTAAGCACACAAGGATTTCTACTAAGGGATGGGTCAGGGATTTTTCGTGGAAGGGGTTGGTTTAAATCTTGATCCTCTGCTTCAGTGATTGCTACTTATGTAGGATATCAGTAATTGCTATTCATCCCTAGGGAAAGCACATGGGTGTAGAAGTTTTTCTCCTTTTATATTGCTGGCCTTCAGTGAATGTGTCTTGATGGTTTTCCATGTTGTATTCTCAATTGTCCTCTATGTTGGATCCTGTCTAACTGCCTACAAGATGTGTACTTAACTTACCTATCTACAATAACAACATGTCACTTATAACACCCATTAGAATTATAGCAAACCTCTCACCATAAGCATGAATGAATAGCCCAGCTTGATGTGAAATGTATTAACTTCAAAAGAAAACAATTTCTAACACAGACTAATATATTCTGCAAAATAATCTTTTGTTTGTTTGTTTGTTTTGGTTTGATTTTCTTGGTACCATGGACTGAATTTGGGATCTTGTGCTTGTGAGACAGGTGCGGTGCCATTGAGCTAAATCCCTGACCCCAAATTATCTTAAAATAATGGAGAAATAAGGACATTTTAAGGACAAGACTACCATAAGAAATGCATGACAATCAAACCAGCATTCTAAAGGTCTTAAAATTATTCTAGATGGAGACAATAACCCAAGCATGCTAAAAAGCCCGGAGAGAAGGACACAAAGCAGTTAAACAAAAAGGAAAAATAAAGGAATCAAAAACAGAAAAATAGGGCTGGGGACTTAGCTCTGCACCTACTTTGGAAGCATAAGGACCATAGTTTGATCCCTGGCACTGAAAACAAAAAAACAAAAAAGCAGAATAACAACACAAAGATAGGAGTAAGTTAAAGTTTCAGTAATGATTGTCAGTATAAATCACGTCAGCTGCCCAATCAAAAGACACAGATTGGAATATTGATCAAGTAACAAAACCCAATGGTAGTCTGCATAAGAAAGACATATTTAACCCAAAGGAAAAAAAAAATCAAAGGCTGGAAAAATGTTCCATGCAGTAGAAATCTGAATGCAAGCCAAGTGAACTTCAAGCCAAAACTGATCAGAAGAAGCAAAATAAGACACTCTATACTAGTCAAAGGAATAATTCAATAGAAAGAGATAACAATTTTAAATATATATGGATGGGATAGCAGCACACCCAATATAACAAATAAACATTACTGGACATGAACGACCAGATGAGCATCAACACAATCATAGTGGGACGTCTCAAAATACCCAAATTCCACAAACAGATTAACTAGAAAAAGAGCAACAACAAAATACCAAATTTGAATCTGCCCTCAAACAACATTCCACTGTTAACAACAGAACATGTATTTTTGTCAGCAGCATATGGAACTTTCTCAAAATAGGCAATGTACTAGTCTATAATTTTGCTTAAGTAAGTAAAATATCAAAATCATACTATTGGGCTGAGGATTTAGATCAGTAGTTCTGATGCCCGCCTTGCAAGCACAAGGTTGTGAATTCAATCCCTGGTACCAAAAAAAAAAAAAAAAAAAAAAAAAAAAAAAAAAAAAAAAAAAAAAAAAAAAAAAAAAAAAAGACAGAACAACAACAACAACAACAAAAAACAAATTATACTATGAATACTATCATCTCAAAGTACAATGAAACTACTTATCAATAGCAGAAGAGACTCCAGAAATTTGTTCAAATATCTGTAAACTAAATGCACTCTTGAATAATCAATGGACCATGGAAGAAATCAAAGAAGAAATTAAAGTTACTAAAATTAAACAATAATGTAAATGCAACATAATAGAACCTATGGGACATGGAAGTCATCCAAAACGGGGAGTTCACTATTGTGAATGCCCATGTTAAAAAGAAAAGAACAATCTAAAATAAATAACATAATGTTACACTTCCACATCCTAGAAAAACAAAAGACCAGATCAAAATCTAGAACAATAAAGTAAGTTATAAATATTGAAACAGAAATTAATGAAATTGTGACTGAAAAGACAATAAAAGTGAATAGGATAAAAGGTTATTTAAAAGAATAAACAAAATAGACAAGCCCTTAGCCAATCTTAACAAAAAAAAGAGGGATGAGAGACCCATATCAATGAAATTAGAGGTGAATAAATTGAAATCACAACAGCCACAAAATCCAAAACATTATGAATAACTATTTGAAAATTTGTCCTCCAGTAAATAAGAAATGGATAGATTCCTAGACACATATGAATTACAAACTGAACCAAGAATATATGAAAATCCAGAACAGGCCAATAATGGCAAATGAAATTGACAATGTAATTTAAAAAACAAACAGACAAAACCATCCAACTAAGAAAAGCCCAAAACCCACTGGATTCACTACTGAATTCTACAACAACTTCAGGGAAGATCTAATACTGATGCTTTTCAAATTTTTAAATTCAAATTGGAAGGAAAAGAGTATTTCCAACCACATTCTTAAAAATTAGCAGTGTGGTTTCACAAGCAGATAAGGTTCTAACTAAAACAGAAACAGAAACAAGCAAACAAACAAACAAAAAAACCCTACAGGCCAATCTTTTTATAAACATAGATGCAAAACTTCTCTATAAGGTACTGGCAAACAGAACTCAACAAAACATTAAAGAGAATATATATCATTACCAAGTAGGCTTTGTTCCAGGAATGCAAGTACATATACAAATCAATAAATATAATATATCGCATAAATAGAAGAAAGGAGAACATCACGTGACTATCTCAACAGATAACCAAAAAAGCCTTTGACAAAATCCAGTGTCCATTTATGATATAAACCCTGAAGAAAATATAGAATGACTTTATCTCAATCCAATAAGACATTTATGACAAACCTATCGCCAATGAATTAAATGGGAAAAGCAGAAAGCTTTCCCTCTAAAATCAAGAATAGACGAGGATGTCCACTATCAGTACTCCTCTTTAGTAGAATACCTGAAACCTTAATCAGAAAAATCAGGCAAGAGAAAGAAATAAAAGGTATATGTGTAGGAAAGGAAGAGATTTAATTATATTTAGTCAAAGGAGATGTGATCCTTTACATAGAAGATCTAAATATTACTCCAAAATGCACCTAGAACTATTAAATTCAGCCAAGGTAGCAGGATATAAAATCAATATCATTCCTGTGAATCAATAATGAACACACCAAGAAAGAAATACGGAAAATAACAACATTTACAATAGTCTCAAGAAAAATTATACACTTTGGAATGCAACTAGCCAAGGAAGTGAAAGACTCCTATAACAAAACTATAAAGAGTAGATTGAAGAGGACATCAGAAAATGAAGTTATTCTGGGCATGCGTAGAAGCAGAACCAATGTGACATACAACCAAATCTGATATATATCTTAGTGTTGTTTTCATCTGCATATCTTGAGTGACTAGAAATGTTGAACATTTCTTCTTATGCTTCGTGGCTGCTTTTCCTTCACAAAGAATGGCTGCTATCTTGAAATTAGACAGCAACAAATGGTGGCAAGGCTGCAGAGAAAAAGGAACCCTTCTCCATTGTTGGTGGGACTGCAGACTGGTACAACCTCTGTGGAAATTAGTGTGGAGACTCCTCAAAAACTAGGATTAGAGGTCCTGTTTGGCCTGCTATTGCCCTGCTAGGAATATACACAAAAGAATTAAAAGAATCCCATCATAGTGACATGGGTGCACCCATGTTCATAGCAGCTCAGTCTGCGATAGCTAAATCTTGGAAACAACCCAAATGCCCATCAACTGGAAACTAGATAAAGAAGATGTGTTTTTTTCTATGAAATGGAGTATTACTCTGCTTTAATGAAAGATAAGTTTGAGTCTTTTACACTCAAATGGATGTACCTTCAGGACATACTCATAAGAAAGATAAATAGGTCACAGATGTGTAAATATCATATTTGTTCTCTGACATGAGAAACTGAAGATGTTAATGAGTTCTAGAATGTATGATGGATACTGTTAAATAGAAAATATTCAAAGTGAAATGTGGTGGAGGAAGGAGTAATGAGGGGCAAAGAAATAGTGATGATAGAAAAAGAGAAACAAAGCTTATGTATTTAAAGGGTGGGGGTGTGGGGTGGGTATGGGAATGGGAAAGGGAAAGAATGAGAATTAAATTGTGTCATATACTGGTAAAAATTTCAAATATTGAGTGTGATCATGATGTGTATATACAATGTGTCAATAAAGATAAAAATAAATTGTGAAAACCCTGATATATAGATTTAACCCATTCTCAATCAAAATACCAAGAGCATATCTCACAGAACAAGAAAAACATGTAAAATTTTTTATGGACCCAAAACTCACACAGAATAGTGAAAGTAATTTTGAGCAATAAGGAAGGCAGTAGGCACCATAATTCTAGATTTTAAATTAAGTTACAAAGCTATAGTGATTAGAGAAAAAAAAAGACAGCATGGTACTGGCACAAAAAGGGATATGTGAGTGAATAAAAACATAAAGGACACATTAAAAAATCCTTGGTACGTTCAATCACTTGATCTTTGACAAAGGGACAAAACACAAACTGAAAGAAAAAGAGCCATTTTTTAAAAATTGAATTCTTTATTGGTACAATTTATATACATCTCACAATCATACATAACATTGTTTTTTTTTTTTTAACAAAAAGAGCTATTTTAATGAATGTTGCTGAGAAAATCGGTTATATATTTGCCGAAGATTGAATCTAGACCCGGATCTATCGCCATGTCCTAAAATAAAATCAAAATAGATGACAGACTCAGATATTAAAACAAAAACATGTAAAAAAAAACATGTAATCTGCCTCAAGATAAAATAGATAAAACTAGCTGGGCGTGGTAGCTCACGCCTGTAATCCCAGCACTCTGAAGGCAGAGACAGGAGGATTGCTGAGTTCGAAGCTTGCCTAGACTACGTAGTGAGCTCAGAGCCAGCCTGAACTACAAAGTGAGACCCTGTCTTTAAAAAAAAAAAAAAAAATAGATAAAACTATGGAAAAGAGAAATGTAAATAAAGCCTTTTTGAATAGACCCTCCCTTGCATAAGAAATAAGAGCAAAGATAAACAAATTAGATAATATCAATTTCAAAAGCTTTTTTCTCACAGAAGCAAACAACAAATAGGCTGCATAGTCAGACCACAGATGGGAAACAAAATTGGCAGCTACTCCTGCAACAGTGGACTAACTTCTAAGATACATAAAAAATTCAAAAATTCTTTGCACCCCAAGAGAATTTATATTAACCTAACACTGAAAACGCTTCATTTTATAACATACTGAAGCTTTTAGATGTGGCGGAGCATAATTTCGAGGTCTTCCAGGTTCAAAACTTGTCCTACAGTAGATAATAGAAAAACAGTCACTTTTCTAGTTTCCTAGCATCAAATGTGTTCTTTCTTCCTCTGACTTTTTGTATCACTTTATTTTTAGTTTCTGTTAGTGATTTTCATTTTCTTCAGTTTTGTGCTTCTGATTAGATTACAAAAACTTTGAAGGTAGGGAGCGCTCTACTCAACCTCATAAATGTTGCATGGCTAGGTGGCATGCTCAACAATAGTAGGCACTCTACTGTTGAATGGACAGCATAGTCAAGTGAACAAATAAACTAATGTCTTAATTAATGCAAAGAAACATTTACAACATCTAAATGGATGTTCTTGGTTGCCAATTAAGGCATTCAGGAAAGGGAAAGACAAAGACTTAGTACTAGATGTTGTCACTTGACTAAGCACAAGCAAGCAGCCTTTGTTTAATTCAACAGGGACTTAAAGAAAAAGCTACATTATTACCGTTGATCATAAGGAGACTGTGATTAATCAAAGTACACCCAGTTTCACATAGGAAATGAGACAGAAATGGCTGAGAACCTAACCATTGAGTCATCTCAAGTCTTTCATCAAAATAGCAGAACAAAGCATCCCTAACCAGAACAAATAAGAACAACAGCAAAACATTAACAACAACAACAAAGGACTTTAATCACCTTGGTTGAAATATATGACCATATATTTTTCCAGTGTGAACCATCACAGAGCTGCATTTGTATTTGCTAGAAGGGAAAAATATACATGACATATTTGTGTTTCTTTCTTGCTTTGTCATTTATTGTCACTGGCATTCTCAGTGTCTCATAAAAAAAGAAGTTCTGTGTGTCTTTGGCTCTCTTAACTCCCTAGGGATCATCTACCAACTGGTGGGTCAAATAGATGTTTCTGCCCAGTTCTACAAAATATTTCTATCCAGTAGAACTTTCTCCATTAGCGGGAATATTATATATCTATACTATCCATATGCCAAGAGTTAGTCAAATGTATCTATGAAGCACTTGAATTGTGGTTAGTGAGACTTTGGAACCGAATTGAATTTAGTAGAATTAAATAATCACATATGATTAGTGTCTACGCCAATGGATGACACAAGTCTAATATACGCGAAGATTGGCCCCTTCTTACACAGCTGTTTAAGCTCTATTACTTGCCTCAATGATCTACGTTCTTCCCTTTTAATTCACCAAGATTCAGTTCTTGCAAGTCTTTTATTCTATTACTAGAAAGCACACAATCCGCGAGATAAAACATTGATGACTTAATTGATAGGGCAAGGGATGGCTCTAGGTAGGGAAATGACTATCTGCATGACCATCTACAGTTTTCCAATGATTCTTTCAATACTTGCAAAGAAGCTGAATATATATACCATGAGTAAACTATGGTAAAACTCTTTAGCTTCAGTTAATTCATATTAAAAAAAAAACACTACACTTGAGCATACCCTCCTTAGTAAGTGTAATTCACTATAGTCACTCAAGAGCTCATTTATTCCATAGAATGTGTCCACTGCATATAACTCAGAGTACCAGGAGATGCACATTACATTTGTGCATCCCCTTGTGGAGGATACATACAGTATACATATGAAACTTATAGACACGAGGATTAAGGTGGAACAGTTAGTAAAGATCAAAGTAAACAAAATTAATACCAGGGGAAAAAATCTAAGCCTGGGCATTAAAACAGTGGTTGGGTACAGAAAAACAAATTTCACCTTCAGGCATCTGCTAGATCAATGTAAGTAAACACTAACCTAATGAAATCTCCTTTCAACAATAAATCATTTGCCTAGATGGATATTCAGGTGCAAGGAATAATCATCTTGTTAACACTTGAATAAAATCCATACTGCAGGAAGTTACAAAACACTATCTTCACTGATGCTCATTTTACTCTTAATTCCATGGTTTACTTGTTGTTCATAGAACCAATTCCACTAAGGCCAAGGTGCCACCTTCCAGGTCCTTTGAAGGACATTTTGCTCTCCCTTTCTCATTGCAGTAGCAGTCCCAAGAAATGGCTAAAATATGGTTCCAAATATATATCTTGTGTTTTCAGAATCTCTGCTTAAGGTTTCAGTACAGCAGAACAACAATCAGTAACTACAAACTGTAAACCTCTCCAGAAACTGCAAAAATAGGTGTCATTGTATGTATCTGGCCACATGCATAAAAATTTCCTTGTAGAAGACTATGGAAGGTGACTATTTCCCAAACGTCCTCTGAAGTCCCTAAATAGGAACCAATTACTGTTATGATTTTGCTATTTTAGAATCAACAAATAATTTTTGTTTGTTTGTTTTTTGAGACAGGGTCTCGCTTTGTAGTTCAGGCTGGCTCTGAGCTCACTATGGAGCCCAGGCAAGCCTCGAACTCAGCAATCCTCCTGTCTCTGCCTCCTGAGTGCTGGGATTACAGGCTTGAGCCACCATGCCCGGCACTGTGGTATGTGGTATTGATTGGTGGTGGGCGTGAATCTCCACGCCCAGCATTGTATGTGGTTACTGGGGATCAAACTCAGGACCTTGTGCTTGCGAGGCAGGTGCCAGAACCACTGAGCTAACCCTCCGGTCCCATCAAATAAATTTTGAGCGTTTATATGACTATCACCATTGGTTACTAAGGATTAAAATCACAAACTGAGCTACAGTTCAAGGACCTTTTTTCTGTTCACTCTTAATTCTATCATCTTTCATTCTTATTGTAGTTGTCAATCATTTATAGTGTTGCCAAATGGGACTTTTTCTGTCATATAGCTACAAATGTATAATGAAATGCTTGGATAGCATATTTGCTGTCAAAAATCTCCTCTTTTTAATAAACATGGAATAATAAGTGGTAATAAAGTTATATTAAAACAAAAGTACAATAACACCCAACTGGTTATTGTATTTGAAAAAATAACCAACAGTCCA
>PVIC010055952.1:0-11079 GCA_004025085.1 Thryonomys swinderianus
TGTGAAGGTAACAAAAAAAGGGAAACAAACCTTAGTATTTAGGGGATGGGGAGTTGTGGGGAGAGTAGGGGAACAGGAAAAAATAAAAATTAAATCAGGTCATATGCTGGTACAAATTCCAAATATTGAGTGTGATCGTGATGTGTATATACAATGTACCAATAAAGATAAAAATAAACTTTAAAAAATTATCATGTTGAAGATTCTGTACACTCTCTATGAATAAATTAAATAGGTAATAGTAATCGAGAACTTAACTCTGTGTATTTGCATACACTGTCCAATTTCATACTCACAAGAATCCTTTGTGAAATTATCATTATTCACATTTTAATGGAAAAAGCTAAGGAGCAAAAATAGCAAGTTACAGTCTTTTAGTAGCCCAGAAGCTGTTGTCTTAGCCATCTCCTGTATTCAAAATCATAATCATCACCTGAAGCTTCATGCTTCCCTTGCTCCTAAAACAGGGATTTTTAAACTTGGGCCTATTTTTAATAACACAAGCTAGAAATGGCTCCAATACTGTAACCAGAGAGTCCCAAACAATCCTTATCACATTTAGTACAGGAAGCTCACTAGTGAAAGCCATCTCAGTGTAAGCATGCCTGTGCCACTGAGCACTATCTCACAACAGCCCCAAAATACTCTCTGTTCAACTAAAAAGTCACACACCAGATAAAGGAAGGTTATCCTTTCCTAAACAAGCTGATGGTGTCAGAATGAAACCCTTCTTTCTAATCACAATCCTGCTTCGGCCAGTGCTACATCAATGGGAGACTGTGCAGGTGCTGAGTCAGGTGCAGGACGTGTGTTCCCATAACTAGCTGCATGTCCTGAGATCCCCACACAATACCACTGGCCAAACAATGCCCATAATATACAGTGTAGTTACCCACATCTTACAGAAACATAGAATGTTGGCTCTTGAAATGGATGGAATCCATAACTTGATAAATGTCCTATACTCCTGCCCTAGAACTGCACTCAGAGCTGGAGTTTGGTTGGGGCTTCTCAGGAGACAATCCTCACAGGGTTCTCAGATTCACAGCCCCTGCAAACATCCTTAACAGAAGCCCTCGTTTCAGACTATCCTGGGTTTGCCCTGCCCAGGATTAGATGTGACGTGGAGCCAGGAGCTACACATACCTCTTCTCTGACATCCATCTCACAGGTGAGGAAGTAGTGCGACACTGTCTCCAGTGTTACCCCATATGAATAAATCACCCAGATAAAGTTTCTCTAAAGCCCACTTCTGTTTTCTGCTTTTGTATGGGTGGAATGTGTTTCAGAACTCCCAGTTGGCAGAGTAATGTGCCACTTCCTCTTATCTATCTCAGCCACATACTCGAATTTCCTTGAATGCTCTCTACTACAGCTATTCTCATTTTAAATGCCAAGTCTTTTTGCAAACAGAATATTTATCCCTAGATTTGTAGGCTTTCCCAGCTACTTGGAAAAGACGCACCCATCTTAATGAAGGAAATGTGCTCACTATAAGGGAACATGAGAATGGGAACCAGAGACATCAAGTCTGTGTTAACCTTAGACTTTCTAGATTGAAGAGAGAAGTGGTTTTAACAGGGACCTCATACAATAACATAACCTTGTTCTCATTCGATCTAAGCACTAGCCTTCCATTTCTCTCTTAACTGTGAAATGATAATTCATCCAGAAACAGTAGACCTGGCCAAATAATCACCATCCCGCTCTGGTATTTTCCTTATTGGTCAGACTCTGTAACACAGTCTCTATGATATTCAACCTCCACGGTAACTATTAGCTTTTAATTCAAGGAGAAATTCTTTGTCCTTGACTTATGGGCAAGCTAGCAGATGGTATAAAAGCACCATTCAAATGAAAATTGGGGGCATGACAGATCATTGAGTCTTTGTAGTTTATCTCCTAATTTATATTTTGTAAATTCTTTAATGCAAAAATAATGGCCACTGGTAAACTGTGAAAATGAAAGAATTGAAAAGTTCCGTTGTCACTGTGTGCAGAAAATATTTGATACAGTAGGTGGGAGACTGCTTAGAAAGCCTTGACTGCAGATTTACTTCATTTTTGGAATTAAGAAATGTGGATTTCTGGGACTGGGATTTAGCTCAGTGGTTTCAGCACCTGCCTTGCAAGTGCAAGGTCCCGAGTTTGATCCCTGCTAACCATTTATCACAATGCTGAGCATGGTGGCTCATACCTGTAATCCCAGTATTTGGAAGGCAGAGGCAGGAGGATTGCTGAGTTTGAGGCTTGCCTGGGCTACATAGTGAGTTCAGGGCCAAACTGAACTACAAAGCAAGACCCTGTTTCAAAAAACAAACAAACAAACAAAAAAAACAAAAAGTAGATTTCTTAGGTGTTTCCCAGGTTGCTTAGAAGTGTTCATGCAAACAGTATGGTTTATGTGAATACTTGCCTTCCCTCAAGGACTCAGGAATTCTGGTACACAGCAAGCAGAAGGCTCCCATGCAACACACTCCAAGTGAAAACTAGAGTCATTAATAAGCTTCGCAGGCAGACAACACTTCACATCTGTGTAAGAGTTAATGTAATGTTAAAGAGTTTGAGGGCTTGTGCAAATGTGGGAGAGGAATGTTAACCAGACAGCCTTGTGAGATAGTGTCTCCAAAAAAGACTAAGGCTTTTAAGACTGGAATGTGATAAACATTGGAACTGACCCCCTCCTTGTAAGACCTTGCCTGTGCAAAATGGTTACATACTGACTTCTGGGAGGGGCTGGTTCCCCCTCATAGAATTCAGGTGTAAACCAGGAAGAGCCCTTAGCAGGAAGTCACTTTTGTTTGGGAGAGGCTATATAAACTGAAGGAACATAGAAGCAGCAGCACACAGCAAGGGAGCATCATTCAAAGGACAAACTAGACGTTTCTCTCAGGGCTGAGACCCTCCATGCTCTTTTCCGCATGGCAACATACCAGTGTTGTTTTGCTGGAGTGGTAATTATATTATATTCTCGAATTGCTTTTCTACTATTTTACTACTTTACATTTGTATATATCAGAAAATTCTCATTTTCAGAATGCTTCAGTTTCATTTTACGGATCAAGCCTCAATTCTATTCAAAGGTGCACCGACTCAGCAAGTTTTTCTTCTTGCTGAAACAACATGTTGTTCCAAATTGTTGAGGGAAGAATTGAGAAAATCCTGTGTGTCTCCAAAGGGAGAGGACTCAGAAACTCGTGCCTAATTTCCTCAGTTCACTGGCCCCTCTTCCTTTGCTGAATGTGCTGTGATCCCTTTCCCTGCAGTAAATCCTACCTGTGAGCATGATCATGTGTTGAATCCTATGAATCCCTTTATACACAGGAAATTGCATGCACAGTCATCCACATTACAGTGGCAGATTTCCTCACATTAAAATAAGAAATGATAAGTCTTCACCTGTGCTGTGGATTCATTAAAGCTGCACATTACAGCTCTCCATTCATTACAGCTATCTCAGGCTCTAATATGAGAGAGTCAGCTTTCTTTGAAAGTAGCCATAAGCAACTAAAAATTTAATGAGGGCAAACAGGAGACAGAGGCACAGCTCCAGCTGGAGGAGGCTGCGAGGGTCACCAAGTGGTTATTCAACACTTAGTCATTAGTGTCATTTCCACGCACTACGAAAAGTCAGTAAAAATGAGCATTTTCCGCCACACTTGCATGTTCTTAATAAGCCAGATTCTACTGCACGACCTTTGTGCACAGGTCTTTTCCTCTGAGTGGCTACTGCATTTATTCACATCCATTTTTTTTTTGGATGAAAAAAGAAAGCAGTTGTTTATTTCAGGTTTGTATATTTCAGGTTTTTATAGACAGCTAGTTCTCTGCTATGGTTTGGATTTGCTTTGTCCAGTTTTTTTTCTTTTTTTTTGATATTTTTTAATTGAATTCTTTATTGGTACAATTTATATACATCTCACAATCACATATAACATTGGGGAATTTGTACCAGTATATGACACGTTAAGTCTCATTTTTACCCATATCCCTACCCACTCACACCTCCCCACTCCCTTTATACATACTCTTTTATTTTTTCTGTATCCTATTTATTCCTTCCCCTCATTACATCCATTTTTACAGTTCACTGGTGAGTTAAAAATAATACCTAAGGGTCTGAAGGAAGCCCTGTCATTGCTCAAAAGTGCCTGATTTACTTGTGGGGAGTGGATGGGATGCCCCTTAGAACCTCAGTCAGTGAGTTTTTATGATAAATGTCAGTGTGGATGCTGATAATAGAACGTCTCACCAAAACCAGGCAAGGAAAGGCTTTTCCTTTTCAATGGTGAAAGAGGGCATAAACTGCTCTCTGAGAAGTTCACAGGTGGTGCATTACAATCCTCCTTCTCCCCAAGGGCAGCAGAGGAGAGAAGAAATATATTGGTGGGAAGGAGACTAAAGTGTGGGATGGAGAGAAAAACAAACGTTGCCAGAGAATGAGGCAAAGGCTGTTTTCAGCTGCTGGTCTCTGGCCACGGGGAACACTATCCCTGGGAAACCCTCAGGAGCCCGACTTTGTCCATAATGTGTCTCTGCCACCTGTACTTCGGGGTGCTGCTAAGCCCACCTCCTCCAATCTGGCCAAGATCATCCTTAACAGAAATCTACAAGAGTGGGCCCATCATTTTGATGAAACAGGGAGCTTCTATAGTTTCATAAGAATTTGAAAGACAGTTACTTAGTCTTCCACCTAGATCTAGAGAAGGGAATCTGTCTTGTGCTCAGGGGCAAGTTTGCAGTGTTTCTGCTCACCATCCTTATGTCCTCCTGGTGTCCTAAGCTGCGAAGGAGCCCAAGCATCCAGCCTACTGCCTTGCCGGGGTTGCTGACTTTTGTATTTCCCCAGTCTCCTTTCTCTGGAGGAATCTCCTCCTCCCCTTTCAGCAGATTGAGTTATCTAAGATGGTATCATAGCCCAAACATAGGACTCTACCCAGAGTAGGAGAGCACTCCCTCTAAAGCAGAGATGGCAAAACTGCCAGAGCACAAGTGCCCAAACTGCAACCCCAAACCTACTTACTTATCACAAAGTGCCAACAATGTAATTAAACCTGGATACTGAAGGTTTAGTTCAGAAAAAGCAATGTATATGCTACCATCTTCTGTTCTAAAAGAAAAGGATAATAATACAGTGATACAAGCAGCTTTTTAAAGAAAGGTAAAAGTTTGTATTTGGCCTGTCTTTGCACAATTAATGAGACCTTTGTTGTTGTGTGCATGTTGACGATTGTCAAACCTTATCTCATACTTCGTTACTTTGACAGCAACACATGCAGCACTCAACTTGTTAGTCTGTTTCTTGTATCAGATTTGATATCATTCAAAGCAAAAACAGCTGCTCACAAGCTTCAGATGATCCAAACAAAGGAAGAAAAGCAATCCCAACTGCTTTCACACTTCAGAACTACCAACTCTGCTGCCTTTTGTCATCCCACTAAAGTGGAATCATGCAATATTTGTCTTTCTGTGCCTGTCTTGCTTCATTTAGTATAATATCCTTAATCTTCTTCCATGTGGCTGTACATTGCAGAATTTCCTCTCTTATTAGCAAAACAGTATTCCACTATGTGTGTACACTGCCTGCATGCAATTTGTGTGTGCTCATCTGTTGATAAGCATTTAAGTTGTTTCCACATCTTGACTATTATCACCAGTGCTGCAATGACCATTGGAGTTCAAGATCCTAAACAGGAAATACCAAGTATTTCAAATTTGTTTCCATCTTGTGGAACTATAAACATCTGTTACGGGCTGGAGATATAGCTCAGTGGTTCTGGCACCTGCCTCGCAAGCACAACGTCCTTAGTTTGATCCCAGTAACCACATACAATGCTGGGCGTGGTGACTCACGCCCACCAGCAATCAATACTACATACCACAGTGCAGGGTGTGGTGGCTCACACCTGTAATCCGAGCACTCGGGAGGCAGAGACAGGAGGATTGCTGAGTTGGAGGCTTGCCTGGGCTACATAGAGAGCTCAGGGCCAACCTGAACTACAAAGCAAGATCCTGTCTCAAAAGAAAAAAAAAAATCTGTTACCAAATTCTAAAAAGAATCATCTTCCACTATCTACTTTTAATTTTGCTTTTTCCACTGTAGTCATTTTTTGTTGTTCAAAAATTGGACTCCAGCTGGGGATTTAGCTCAAGTGGTACCGCACCTACTTTGGAAGCACAAGGGCCTGAGTTTGATCCCCAGTACTGGAAAAAAAAAAAATTGTACTCCACAAAAGCACAAAATTAAAAGAAAAATGAAGCACCCAATACAAATCTATCCCTATACCAAAAATAGATAATGCTATTAGTTAACACAAAAGAATGCAATATTTGGTGAATCAATAATCTGTAGTCTTAGTTGAGGTTCCTCGAGTGTGCACACCACCAGCACAAGAAGGTAGTGCTCCACTAACCAGCACACTAAGCAACTGGCTTTTGGCCTGCTCTGAAAAAGATATCCAAGTGTATTTCCTATCTTGTTGGAGCTTCTGTTAAAATCACAGCCAAACCAATCTCACACACACACACACACACACACACACACACACACACACAGCATATATATCTTTGCTAACCATTAGCTATTTAAATTTCCACTTTTGTAAGAAAGCTCAAGCTAAAATCATGTACTAATAAAAACAAATGTATTAAAACTCACATGCAGTCCAGCCAAAATACATATATATCTCCTTGGCAGCACACTAAGCAGCCATGTGAAAGCTCAGATAAGCAGTGACTCAGGATGTCATCATCCAGCACCGCTGCTCCTTTCTGCCCATGGACACCAGCCCTTCATGCATTTATTTGATGCTCAGCTGCTGGGTGATGCTGAGATGACTGATTTGCATGCCCAGGGAAAGGGCCTTGCATGGCCACTTCAGCACATGTGTGATAGGTTTGTCACTACTGCTCTACAGGCCCTGAGAGAACTTTTTCTTCCCTCTCTAGCTTCTGGCAGCTCCCCATATTCCCTGGTGTACCTTGGCTTATGATGGGATCATTCCATCCTCCATCTTTACATCACCATCCAGGATAAGCTCCTCCTCAAGATCTTTCATTTATCACACCTTCAACGTATAAAATAATATGCACTCTCTAACCATGTAAGGTAACACTGACAGGAAATGAACTTTAGAGGAGGTACTCTGTTATCTTGCCAGAAGACTCATTCAAGTCTCTGATACTTTGCTTAGTTCCCACAGGACACACCACAGTTTCCTAAGCAACCGTGAGTTCCTTCCTGGCTTAGACTGGCATAAGTTGGGTGCAGTGATGTATATTAAAGGTGTCTTAAATAATACACATTTCATGTCTATAGTAGGCTGGGCAGTAGAGGGAGGTATATTGTACTGTGGACAGAATGTCTGCTTTTCTACAAATGTTTGAAAAAAAATTACTTCGTCCATCTCTATTTCAGAACCTTACTATCTTATTGTTTTAAACATTCTATGATAATATTTATGGCCTGATGATCAGTTGAGAGGTTTTGAGGCTTGAGCAAGGATAAGCAGGCAAAATAAAAAACCTCTAAAGCTAGATCAGACCAGGAACAGCTCAAGTTGTGGCTCTCACAATGTACTAGATTACTGCAATTTCTGGCTCTGCCTCCTCTGAGTTGACCTGTCTCGGGCCCCAGGAAGAGGCCCCTGCAGCTGCAGACTCACATAATCCAGTACCTATGCCATTGGCAGAGAGGGTGAGCTTCCCTGACAAGCAAGACAAAAGTCTTTGAATTGGGTTTCATACCCCTACTGGGCTCCCTTTGGTTAAATGCCTGCTTCTCTGAAGTTCATAGTTACTGTGTCCAGGAAGATGAAATAGACTGACTCACTCTTGCAACTCTACAGCAAGAGGAAACACATGGCTGAAGAGTATAATGAATACTGTGAGATTTTAAAATTTCATAAAGTTGGGTTATGGATATATAGCTCAATAGTAAAACATATGCATGAACACATAAGTACACACCCAAACACACACACACACACACATGCACACACTCTTCAAAAAGCAATACAAAAATTTACCCAATTCTTTTATTTATCCAAAGGAATCCTGTCAAGCCTATCATGAGTAGATGGATTCATATAAATCACAGTTTTATTAATATAATATGAATATTTATAGTACCAATTTATAGAATTTTCCAAAATTAATTTAGAGAAGATTAGATCTAGTGCTTTTACATGAGGCAGAGTAGCATATATTTAAATTGTGTCTGGCTCTGGATGCATGAATAAATACATAAGCATTTAGCAAATTCCTTATTTTCCCAAGTTGCTGGTGAAAACATCATCCCATAGATAGTCTCAATGATTGATGAAACTGTCACAATGAATGTGATTAATTAACCATAATAAATATTGTACTCAATTCTCAAGGTGTTCTTTTGGCTGAACTGTGAGATTTAGTTTTCTGTAGCAATGATTTTCAAACATTAGGTCTCACACTCCCACCAAGAGCAATGGACTGAAATATGCATTATGAAACATGCAAAAATATGAGATGTTGCAATGATGAAAAAATCATCAGCAACCCAAGGAGAAAGGCCTCCAGAAATCAAACATACCAGCTCTTTGGTTTTGAATTTCCAGCCTCCAAAATGGGAAGAAAGTAGATTTCCACAACCTTTTTTAAAAACTGCGTTCTTGGGCCGGAGGGTTAGCTCAGTGGTTCCGGTGCCTGCCTCACAAGTGCAAGGTCCTGAGTTCGATCCCCAGTAACCACATATAATGCTGGGCGTGGAGGCATGCCCACCAACAATCAACACCGCATACCACAATGCCCCGGACATAGTGGCTCACGCCTGTAATCCCAGCACTCGGGAGGCAGAGACAGGAGGATTGCTGAGTTCGCGGTGGCTTCCCTGGGCACCATAGTGAGCTCAGGGCCAGCCTGAACTATAAAGCGAGACCCTGTCTCAAAAAAGCAAAAAAAAAAAAAAAAATTGCGTTCTTTATTGGTACATTTTATATAGAGCTCACAATCACATAAACATTGGGGAATTTGTACCAGTATATGACAGGAGTTAATTCTCATTTTTTCCCATATCACTACCCACCCTATAACCCCTCCACCCCCTATATACATGTGCTTTCTTTTTTAAATCATATTTTATTCTTTCCCCTTATTACTCTCCCCTACCACTTTCCCTTTGAATATTTCCTATTTCACAAAATCTATACTATTCTAGAACTCATTTACATCTACAAGTTCTCATACCAGAGAAAAGATACAGTATTTACATAACTGTGACCTATTTATTTCACTTATTAGTGTGTCCTCAAGGTGTGTCCATTTGAGCATAAATGACTCAAACTTCTTGTTCTTTATGGCAAAGTAATATTCCATTTTATTTAAAAACACACGCACACACACACATCTTCTTTATCCAGTCTAGAGTTGATGGACATCTGGGTTGTTTCCAAGATTGAGCTATCACAAACAGAACTGCTATGAATGTAGGGGAACATATGTCTTTACCATACAATTCTTTTAATTATTTTTGTGTATATGCCTAACAGGGGAATAGCAGGGTCAAATGGGACCTCTAATCCTAGTTTTCTGAGCAATCTCCACAATGGTTGCACAAGTAAGTCTACATTCCCACCAACAGTAGAGAAGGGTTCCTTTCTCCCCGCAGCCTCGCCAGCATTTATTGCTGATTAGTTCGGCAATAGCAGTCATTCTTTGTGCAGTTAAATGAAATCTCATTGTTTTCATCCTCATCTCTCTAATTACCAGTGATGTTGAGCATTTCTTCATATGCCTCTTGGCTGCTTTTACTTCTGCCTCTGAGAAGTGTCTATTCATTTCAGATGCCCATTTTTGAATTGGGTCTTTAAACTTGGGGGGACTGATTTGTTTAAGTTCTTTATATAGTCTAGATAGTAGCCCTTTGTCTGAGAAAAAGCAACTAAAGATTTTTTCCCCATGTTGTTGGTTGTATTAGTTTGAGATAAAATCCATCTATTCTGATTTTCTGTAGGCTTTTGATCATGAAAGGTGTTGAATTTTGTCAAATGCATTTTCTACAACTATTGAGATGACCATATGGTTTTTGTCTTTGAGTCTGTTAATACAGTGTATTACATTAATTGATTTACATATGTTAAACCCTTTTTGCATTCCTGGGATAAATCCTACTTGATCAGGGTGTACGATTTTCTTGATAATTCTCTGTATTCTGTTTGCCAATATTTTACTGAGGATTTTTTTTTTTTTTTTGAGACAGGGTCTCGCTTTGTAGTTCAGGCTGGCTCTGAGCTCACTATGTAGTCCAGGCAAGCCTCAAACTCAGCAATCCTCCTGTCTTTGCCTCCTGAGTGCTGGGATTACAGGCCTGAGCCACCACGCCCAGCACTGTGGTATACGGTATTGATTGTTGGTGGGCATGAGTCTCCACGCCCAGCATTGTATGTGGTTACCGGGGATCCAACTCAGGACCTTGCGCTTGCGAGGCAGGCGCTGGAACCACTGAGCTAATCCTCCAGCCCTTACTGAGGATTTTTGCAACAATGTTCATTAGACAGATTGGCCTGTAGCTTTCTTTTTGGTTGGGTCTTTCTCTGCCTTTGGAATCAAAGTAATGCTTACTTCAAAGAATTAATTTGGGAGTACTGCTTCCCTTTCAATTTCATTAAAGAGTTTGAGAGGTAGTGGCATTAACTCTTCTTTAAAAGTTTTGTAGAATTCCGCAGTGAAGCCATCAGGACCAGGGCTTTTCTTTGTTGGTAAGTTTTTTATTACTTTTTCAATTTCACAGATTGATATAGGATTGTCTAACATTTTATATCCTCTTCATTCAGCTTTGGAAGTTCATATGAGTCTAGGAATCTATCCATTTCTTCTGTATTTTGTATCTTTTTGGAGTGCAAATTTTCAAACTATGTGTTTATTATCCTTTGGACTTCCACTGGATCCATGGTGATTTCCCCATTTTCATTTCTGATAGCATAGATTTGAGCCTTTTCCTTCTTTTGTTTGATTAGGTTGGCTAAGGGTCTGTCAATTTTATTTATCCTTTCACAGAAACAAGTCTTGGATTTGTTGATTCTTTGTATCATTCCCTTTGTCTCT
>PVIC010055953.1:0-11077 GCA_004025085.1 Thryonomys swinderianus
GGTATTTTTTTTTTTTTCTTTTTGGAGACAGGGTCTCGCTTTGTAGTTCAGGCTGGCCCTGAGCTCACTATGGTGCCCAGGCAAGCCGCCGCGAACTCAGCAATCCTCCTGTCTCTGCCTCCCGAGTGCTGGGATTACAGGCGTGAGCCACCACGCCCAGCATTATATGTGGTAACCGGGGATCGAACTCAGGTCCTTGTGCTTGGGAGGCAGGCGCCGGAACCACTGAGCTAACCCTCCGGCCCATTTTAGACATTTTTTGAGAACTTTTCAGTGGTTCAGAGGTCAAAGTTCTGGCCTTAAAAAATCAGCCCCTCACCCCCAAATTTAAAGACCCGTTTAAAAAATAGTCATCTGAAATGAACAGATACTCTTCAGAGGAAGAAGTAAAAGTAGCCAAGAAGCATATGAAGAAATGCTCAACATCACTGGTCATTCAAGAGGTGCAGATGAAAACAACACCACTCTTTCATCTCTCTCCACAAAGAATAGCTGATATTGCAAAATTAACCAGTAAATGCTCGTGAGGCTGTGGGGAGGAAGGAACCCTTCTCCGCTGTTGGTGGGAATGTAGACTGGTGCAACCATTGTGGAGAGCAGTATGAAGATACCTCAAAAAATTAGGATTAGAGGTTACATTTGACCCTACTACCCCCCTGCTAGGAATATACATGAAATAATTGAAAGAATCATATCATAATGACATACACACACAGAGACAGACAGACAGACACACACACACACACACACACACACACACGTTCATAGCAGCTCAATGGGTGATAGCTAAATCTTGGAAACAACCCAAATGTCCTTCTACTGAAGACTGGATAAAGATGTGGGTTTTTTTTAAATATAAAATTGAGTATTACTCTGCCATAAAGAACGATGTTTGAATCATTTATACTCAAATGGACATACCTTGAGGACACACTTATAAGTGAAATAGTTCACAGATACATAAATATACCATATCTTTTTTCTGGTATGAAAATCTGAAGATGTAAATGAGTTCTAGTTTATATGATAGATTTTGTGAAATAGGAAATATTCAAAAGGAAAGAGCAGGGGGAAGAAATAAGGGGAAAACAAAAATATTATCTTAGAAAAATAAAGCATAGGTATATAGGGGGCAGAAGAGATTGTAGGGTGGGTAGGGTAATGGGTAAAAATGACAATTAACTCATGTAATATACTGGTACAAAATCTTCCAATTTTGAGTGTAATCATGATATGTATATAAAATGAACAAATAAAAAATTCAATTAAAAATTGAAAGTCAAAAATATAATGTAGACAAAATAGGTTTCATTATATGAAAGTATGTGTCATTGTATGAAGGTAGGCAAAATATGTTTAAAGAGAATGTACTATTTGTGTCATTTCACGAAGGTCCCTAAGTAGGGCAAGGTAGTACTGAGAGTAAAACAATTTGTAAAATAATGGTGTGTGAAAAATATAAATTATACAGAGTTTAAAATATTTGAGTACATTCTAAAAGTGTCAGTGATTTGAAGTCATTTAGATAGCTTAACACTGTCAATATAATAAAGACATGGGCTAAACTTTTCATTCCTCATGGAAGCAGGACTATGGATTCAGTATGTCGAATGAATACATTTGCCACTTGAAAATGATAGAAGAGTACATAGTGTCTTTTTAAAGATGTCAGAAGAATGAATGGCTAAATCATGTGTAGAATCAATCAGCCAAATGTACATATGATATATGTAATATTTCCAGACAAAAATAAAGAGTACTAGGTAGAAACAGAACAACCTTCCTTGCTTAAAATAAAGGCAGCTTTCAGAATAACACATTTTTAACACAACTGCAGCCTTTAACTGTCCATTGTAATTTTTTAAAAAAATTAGAAAAAATAGTCTGTTATATACGAAGGATTTATAAGGTGTGAGTAAAAATATGACAAATATTTATGTTTTTAAAATGTGTGAAAGTAGAAGGCATATTTCCATTAGTCTCCCTGAAAATACTACCTTTCTTCAAACAGATTTATCCCATCCTTCTTGCCACTTTCTGAAACAGTTCTGGAAGTCTTCTTTAATGAGTGTCCTTAGTTGTACTGTCTTGGCTACCTTGATGTCCTAAATTGATTCAGAAGGTTTACCTTTTGACTAGGAGAAGAAGAAGAAGAAGAAGTTCCATGGTACAAAACCTGCTGAATGAGATGAATGAAGTCTTTTAGCATAATTTTTTTATTAAAATTGAAATGTTCACCTCATTTTTATAATACCTTGTACAGTTTGGTTTGCTACAAGTAACAGAAAAACTCGATACAATATTGGCTTAATTAGCAAAAGAATATCCATAGATTACTTATTCAAAGACAGTGAGGCACAGGGTCAGAGAGGTAGATAAATTCTTTTTATTTTTATGGTTCTGTCATTTCTGTTCCTACTCCGGAGTTCACCACAGGGTCCAATATAGCGACAGGCTCTCCAGTTATTTCTTTTGTACTTCAAGCTCCCAGACTAGAGAAACAGGAACAAAGGACCTCCACTTAAAAGTTTTTCTCACACTCTGAAGTTACACTGAGTTACCTCCTATATTTTTAGCTCTGTGTCCTTGCATATGTCATTTAATCTCCCTGAGCCTCATCTTTCTTATCTAGAAAATTATGAATTTCTATCGTAATGGAAATTCTGTGACATATAAATTAAACTAATAAATTCTATATGGATCATTGCCTGACTCAGAAAATTATTACTATCATCGTCATCATTATTATTAAAATTCACTACTATTATCATTGATTAGTAAAATTTTCTTAAGCCCAAAACTTTCAATAGTGTAGTCACTTTTCTTTGAGTCTTATTTAGCAGGTATTTAAGAGTTAGGATAGTTTAAATACCTGTTCATATGTTTAATAAAATGAGATTTGTTCTTTTAATATCCACTCAAAGCTATTCGTTCCCCTCAGGTTCGCATCTATTGGCAAGTACTTTTATTACCAAATCCCTCTTACTTCTGTGTATTTGTACCTCTGATATACAGGAGATAATTACAACCCTGTGTGGGAGACAGGGTACCAGGATGCAGCCAAAACCCTCGTGGCAAAAGCCAGCCCCTGTGCATCCCATAGCAAAAGGATTAACAACCAACAAACAACAAAATCAGAACCTTGAGGAAAAGGCTGAGCCTGGGCTTGATTCTTGGTACTCAGAGCAGCAGCAGCAAAAGGCCAAATACAGCACAAACCAAAGGGGCACCAGTGCCCAGAATTTGCCACACGTTTATTTGGTATAAAGCCTTCACACCCAAAATCCTAGTATGCATGAAACAGGGTGGTTAACCACAGTAATCCCTGTAGTCCAAAATCCTGTAGGGCAGGACAGACATCCATAAATCAGACTAAATTTGAAAAGCAATAATCCTAGTGCAGTAATCCTTGTAGTTTAAAATCCTGCTGGGTGGAGCAGATGTTGGCAATAATCCCACTAATTGACTCCATAGGGCAGGCAGACATCTTTATATCCAAGTAAATCATCTGCAGTTCCTGACAACCCTGATGTTTACCATTTAAAATAGTTTGATAGTTGAAGACCTGAAAAGACAAAATTGTAAGTCATCTTAATTCTCCACATCACTTGTAGACCAGTGAGAAAATCAAAAGAAATTAATATTAAAAATCTTTAAGGCCAGAGATTTAGCTCAGTGGTTCCAGCGCCTGCCTCACAAGCGCAAGGTCCTGAGTTCAATCCCGGTAACCACATACAATGCTGGGCGTAGTGACTCACGCCCCCCAACAATCATACCACATACCACAGTGCCGGGCGTGGTGGCTCTCACTTGTCCCCCAGCACTTGGGAGGCAGAGACAGGAGGATTGCTGAGTTCCAGGCCTGCCTGGGCTATAGTGAGCTCAGGGCCAGCCTGAACTACAAAGCGAGACCCTGTCTCAAAAAAAAAAAAAAATGTTTAATAAAAATAAAGACACTTTAATGAATTAATACAGATTTCAGAATAGGACACATCAGAATGATTATTTATTTATTTATCTATCTATATTTATTTATTTATTGAGACAGGGGCTCACTTTGTAGTTCAGGCTGGCCCTGAGCTCACTGTGTAACCCAGGCAAGCCTCAAACTCAGCAGTCCTCCTGCCTCTGCCTCCAAAGTGCTGGGATTACAGTGTGAGCCAACACACCCAGCATTGTGGTGTGTAGTACTGATTGTTGATGGGTGTGAGTCACCATGCCATGCCGTGTATTGTTGTATGAGGTTATTGGAGATCAAGCCAGGGACCTTGCCCTTTCTAGGCAGGTATTAGAACCACTGAGCTAAATCTCCAGCCCATCAAAATGATCTTTAAATGATGTGGTCAGACATTTACTAAGTGGGAAAAACTTGGCCGGATTAGTTGTTTTCATTTAGGAGAATTGAACTCATTTCCCTGTAGATACCATCTAAGAGATCCACTGAATAAGCATTCTCATACATAGGAAAGGCACTTAGGCAATTACTCCTTCATTTGCGGCATTAATAGCTATTTCTATTTGAAAAGTATAAGATTTATCAGGAAGGTATGTGATTCTCTTAGGAGTTAAAGACACTTTTGGAAATAATTTTCTCACTTAGAACACAGATGTATTAATACTCTTTGGATTTCAAAGATTATTCAAATAGTAAATGACTTCATAGGTAAAATGTCATCCTTTTTTTTCTACATTGACCCCTCCTAGCTCTCCTTTGATCTTGTAATTGAAATTAACATTGTCAGGCATTTAAGTGATGTGTGAGTCATGGCCTGTGAGAGGCTGGTGCTGTGGGTGGTAAAAAGAATGTGTTAATGGTGAAAGAATATAGCAAAGTTTGGAGTTTACTGATGCAAATTATTTAGAATGGAATGCACCTAAGAAAAGGAGAAAAGCAAGGACCTTTGTGTTTGCTTTTAATGTGAGGATGGTATCTAGAAACAGTCCCAGTGTAACCATTTCTCTCTCTTCCTCTGGAGCTTTGTTCTGAAGACAGCAAAATATATTCTACAAACAGCCGTGGAAACAAACTGAGTGTAGTTTATTAGAAAGAGTGAAGGGCTCTCACTAGCTGGGGGGGTTTGAAGGGAGGACTCTGAGGAGAGAAGGTGCTAAAGTTCATGGGTACATATGAGTTTTTTTGGACTATTTTGGTAGGCATGTGAAAATGCAACAGTGAAACAATGCTGTTGCCACTGTTAAAGAGTCTTCTCCCACCAGGAGGAGCAAAACTTCCCCGCAACCCAACTTCTCAGTGCTTGTCCCAGTTTACCCAGGCCATTGCCCTCAAGAAAACTCAGGGCAGGCCTCAATGGGCCTCTTTGCCCCTGCGTTCTGCTTTCTGCAGGGCTTATCTCCATTTACTCAGGTCTGGGTCCTAACTGTCTACAGTTTCTCCATCTCCTGGCCTCACTAATGACACAGTTAGCCTTGTGTAAACCTGAGAGCATTGTCTCCCAAAACTGAAGAATAAATTTGAGGGTAAAAGGAGAAACTTAGGATAATACTTTTAGAAATAATAAGAAAGAAGCTCTTGGATAACCAGGGAAAAGGAGTCCACCATGTTTTCTTTATCTTGCTCTTATGTAGTCAGGCAGAGTAGTATATAGGGGGCTTATTTTAAAGGAGATAAATTGAAAAGGGTTTCTTTTTTTAAAGAAAAGCTGGATTACTTGCATTTCTAATGTTTTCTTGACTCTAGTTGAAATCTATCTATCTGTCATCTGTCCTGAGGTAGAGAGGAATTGTCAACTAAGTTAACATATCTTCTTCCTAGAGGAAAGGCCCCCTTCATCACTTTCTTTTGTACCTTTTACCCTTCTTGTATTTACCTTTGCCTCTTTAAATATCTTACTTCCTTAAATTAGCTCTTAACTTAGGTGGGCTGTTTTATTTTCTTTTATGTGACTCTATCATTAGGGCTCTCGGGCCACTTACTCATGGTAACTAAACTCCTGTGCCAGAACCACCTCCATGCAGTCATTGTGGTTCCACTGTGTACTTATCTCAGTTCTGAGGTGTGTTGTTTCTAACCAAGTGCTGTGTAAAGACTAAGTAACATTTTGTCCCATAGGGTTCACTATATTTAGCCTTCTTAGAAGTAGCCTTTCTAGTGATCAAGGAGATTATATATATATATATATATATATATATATATATATATATATATATACACACACACACACACATAATGTATATATATATAAATTTATTATATATAAATATACAGTATATATTAAATGGACTTTTATTAAGATAGAAAACAATCATTTTTAAAGACATGACAGAAAGTTATATCATTTAGTGTTACATGCATAATCATGTGTAGCTTACAAGACCGAAAGTTAGTGTTATGGTTATTAATGAGACAATGGTAACATAACCATAATTCTTTTTTTTTTTTTTTTGAGACAGGGTCTCACTTTTGTAGTTCAGGCTGGCCCTGAGCTCACTATGTAGTCCAGGCAACCGGGCAAGCCTCGAACTCAGCAATCCTCCTGTCTCTGCCTCCCGGGTGCTGGGATTACAGGAGTGAGCCACCACGCCCGGCACTGTGGAATGTGGTATTGATTGCTGGTGGGCATGAGTCTCAACGCCCAGCATTGTATATGGTTACTGGGGATCGAACTCAGGACCTTGTGCTTGCGAGGCAGGTGCCGGAACCACTGAGCTAACCCTCCAGCCCCCCATAATTCTTTCTTTGACCAAAATAATGGGCAAAGCTTGGTGCTGAAAGGTTCCTACAGAATCTTTGTCTTCTAGTCTTGCCCTCAAAGAATTTGCTTCCAGAAATGACTAGTGTTTTTGTTATTTCCCTAGTTTTCCCACTGCAGAAAACTCCATAAACAGTCATTGCTATAATTATTATTATCTTATGACTGTCTTCATCTCTCTTTAAGACTGCTTTATAAACCTACCTGACCAATTTATCTAAACTCTAACTTAGTGGTCTCTGAGGAATTTGTGGCATGAAAATAAAGATCATTAAATTGGCAGTGTACATTTTTCCTACTAAAAATGCAGACAGTTTGAATAATTCTCAAATGATTTGAAAGTGCAAAGGAAAGACTGCAATTGCAGTTAGAAAAAACTATTCAAAAATTATAACAAAAGCTTCCATGGTGAAAAGTGCATGGCTACTATTGAGATAACTTCAAAATAATGACAGGAAAAGAAAATAAAATGGAAAATGTGACTTAGAATTGACTTAAAAAGATAAAAAATTCAAGAGGTTTCACTAATGTTAATAAAAACACTGCGAATAAGCTAACAAATTCCTGTTGTGGATAAGAAGTTTCCCAGGATTCCAGCGGGCTGTGCTATAGGATTTAGGACCCTGGATGTTTTGAAAAAGCAGAAAATAACATGCTGGATAACATAGAGAATTTAGTACCAATAAAGACAAAGATGATTGTACATGATGGGATTCTAGCATTTTAGTAACTCAAACTTAGTTGACAAAAATGCCACCACATCAAGTATTTATCATAACATATAATGTAAGAGATTTTATTCCCCAAGGAAGTTTTCCACATCCATATTACCTACTGGGTCTGTACGGAATAAATGAAATAGTTGAAGTTGAGAAATTTGATTCGTGGCCAACACTAAAAGAAACATGTTGAATAAATCTGCATAAAATACATTTACAACATAAAGTTGAGGAGCTTAGTTTGTGTTAATCATTGCTTTGGCTGTTTGCAAAACAACCATTAAATTTGGTCCAAGACAAAATAAAGAATATTGCCTCATTAACAAATTTGGCAGTGCTGTACTGACAGTAATCACATTTTTATTCTACTTTCATATTCAGGACTTCAAAGCAGCTTAAAAAATATTCATTAATGAAGCAGGTTGTGGCATGCTGACCAGGAGCTGCATCAACACTGTCATATATAATTTGGGAAACGTTATCTAGAAGGGCAGAGTTTAGTTTTAACTGCAAGAAATACACACACACAAGGAAACATGCCAGATGAGATTAATGAAAATGTCTTTTTTTAAAATAAATTATTTTCTCAATAAAATGAAAAAAATAAGCCTGCAGTGTAATTTGTTGTTTGGATTTTAAGTGCTGTGGTCAGTTGTTAATGAGTATCATTAAGGAACTTTCCAAAGACTGAACTTTTTCTAAATAGAATTATATAAAATAACAAAAAGATATACAGATGAACAATGTTGTGAAATTTATTAAAAAATTAGATAAGCTAATACATCAGTAAAATAATGCATCAGTATGAATGAGATGATGAGAGAAAGCCACAAATAATGCAGATTTCATGTGAAATGTATGTGCTTACATTGGAAAGGTAAGAAAGTTAGAAAATCAGAAACTGTGCTATTTCAAAGAAGATGTAGACAAAGGACCAGACCAGAAGAGAATCAGCCAAACAGCAGTGTAAAGGCTCTTTGCTTATCCTTGTGGTGTTCTTGTGAATGCAGCTCCAACCCAGGTTTTACTTAGGTTTTCACATTTGATGATTTACATTTGAGATGGAGTTGATTGTTTGTGTGCACTATGCAGGTGATTCATCCATCTGTTTATGTTAGGGGTATCCTTTCTTTAGAAAAAAATCCAAAGATGCAGTAATGCTTTTTAGAGTGCATATTAAACGCATTGAGTGCAAGTTCATTGAAATTAGGTGTATAATAATAACTGAATCCTGAAATTTGACCATACGGCTCATAGAGTTTTAAAGGCTTGTTGTCCATTCTCCTCCCTGGAGCAGGTATGTTGACACATGTGCTCATATCTATATTTGTTTTTAAATCTTTTTTTATCTGTTCCTCATAAAAATTTTGTAGCATTATAAGTAATACATATAATGAAATTAAGTGATGGAGTAAATGTTAGAATGAAGATTAGATATGCAGAAAACAGCACCATTAATTATAGAAATGTTTAAGATTAGGACCAAGCCTATCACTCCTGGTCAAGGGTACTTTTTTGTTTTAAACTTCCAAGTTTTTTCTCTGGCCTAAAGTCGTGTCAAGGGTGACCACAATTTGCTTGGGTTTGAAGGAGCCTATTTTTTTTCTCCCAGAAGCATAAGAAATACAACTTGGACAAGCTCACAAGAACTCTGAAATTGTCTTTCTTCTGTTTGTATCTATAGGCCCACATGGGCACACAGTTGTTTCTGAATTCTCCACTGGTCTTTCCAGTGGTATCACTCATGTATCTGACATTTGGTGAGGGAGATGTGGACAGTTGGGAACCCGAGTTTTTTTTTTATTGAATTCTTTATTGGTACATTTTATATACAGCTCACAATCATACTCAACATTGGGGAATTTGTAGCAGTACATGATCTGAGTTAGTTCTCACTTTTATCCATATCCCTACCCACCCCACAACTCCCCACTCCCTATATACATGTGCTTGTTTTCCGTTTCAAATCATATTAACTATTTTTCCTCATTACTTTCCCCTACCACATTCCCTTTGAATATTTCCTATTTCACAAAATCTATCATACATTCTGGAACTCATTTACATCTACAGGTTCTCATACCAGAGAAAACATAAAGTATTTACCTATCTGTGATCTGTTCCCAGGTTTCTGACAAATAGCATTAATTTAGTGTTCTTCATTTGGCCACCAGATTTCAGAAAAAAAAAACTGAGAACAGAAAACATCTACGAGCCAGCCAATCAAACTAACAAGCAAAAACTAGATTAAAAAAAAAAAGCAGTGCTTTTTAGGTCTTTTTATAATAGATACTAATGGGAAAAATTAAATTAGGTTTTTTTTTCTTTTTTCAGACTTCATAATACTAGCTTTATTTCAGTCTTTCTGGTTTCCTTGTAACATACAAATGAGTCATTAAATTGGCTTGGCTCTTTTTCCTGTTAAGATTTTAAAGACAGTTTATAAATCAAATGAATATGAATGTATTGAGGAGCTATTCTGTTTAGTGCAGCCCTGCAGTCGGTGATAGAGGTTAAAGAAAGCCCTCACATGCTTCCATTAGTTTATCATACAACATGCTCTCCTTGACCAGACCATGAAATCGCTGTCAATGTTTTAAAATTAGATCATAAATTGGACAGAGTTTTGTAAAGGAGGAAGTAGGGCTGCAAACTCTTCCTTAGATCGGTATGACCATTTCCCCTGCAAGGGCAGAGCAGCAGAATGTGAACAGGTTTCTGCAAACCTGGACTGCTGCTGCAGTACGAGTCAAGGCTAGTATCAGCAAAACAAGCACTCCTTACTGGGGGCTGACTATCATCTTGCATTTTCTGTCTTTGTGAGCCACTTAGTGCGCATGGGGAGGAGTTGATTTGCTATTAGAAAAATTTAAGAATGAGGGATTTATTACAGGTAACCTATTTGAATTTAACTTCACTCTCTATTTCATACAGATATTGTTTGTCACTGATGTTATAAATGATGTCTAGACATGTTAGTCCTTCATCATAAAGTATAAAAGGACATTCACAAGTATGTTAGGAAAGGCTGTAGTTTTTTTTTTCCCTTCTATCAAGCTCAAGACCTTGAGCTTGCCCAGCAGGCGTGGTGCCCCAGAGCTACTTATCCAGCCCTAGAATGTTAACTTTTAGCACGTGGAGTACAGTAGACTGCTAAGGTATGGTCTGAGATCTTTCATTTGCTATTTGTGACACCATAAGAAAAGTCCACATTTTCCAGCATGAAATTCCTTATATGAAAAACAAGGATGAAGTTTCAGTCACTAAACATTGATGTAAAAATTAAATGAAATATTAGACAATAAATTTTAATGTAGATTCAACATTCAGTAGATTAAAACCATTACAATTAACTGTATGTATTGAAGTGCTCTTTCCATTATAAACTTCAGTTTGTAGATTTATCAAGTACTTTGATGTTGAACAAAATTTGGAATAACAGGAGAGACAAAAGTTACTTCTAGATGAGTATACATTTTTATTTTTAAAACTACATTTATATGAAAATCTTCAGATACATTATTCTTAATATCTAGTTAAATATGTTTTTGAGGCTATTCTGAAGTTTTGAATTTCCTCTACTTTCCATTTTATCTGCACTTTTTGATTAAAGAAGCAGTTCACCCTTGTTTTAAACATATGATAGTG
>PVIC010055954.1:0-11082 GCA_004025085.1 Thryonomys swinderianus
CATGGGATCACGCTGCAGAGCCTCCCAGCCCTGACGTCCCATGGAATGTGCCCAGACCTGGCGAGCACATCCTGATCCAGCTTCTCCCTGCTTCTTTGTTCTTCACAGCTGTCTATACCAAAGGCACCTTCCCAAAACCTTCCTGTGCACATATCCCCATCTTAGCCTCTGCCTGCTGGAGAAACTGACCGGCAGTGAAGTCTGAAACTTTGCAAAACGAATAGCATTCAGAATAGTGGTTATCTTAAGCAGTGGTTCCCAGGAGCAGGGACAGGGGCAGGGCAGGGCATGCCATTATTGCCTGGATCTGGACCCTTGCCACTTGCTCTTGGTCCCTCGTGAGGCTACTCATCATTGGCTGAAGTCCTGTAGGTCACATCTTTTATGTGCCTAGGGCTGGTGGGTCACAGACTGCAGGCAGCTCAGAGTCCCCGAGCACTGGACCAAGCCTTGTGAGTTCATCTGGAAACTGACAGACTGAAACAAGATGATTTCTTCTTTTGACATATTTTTATAGTTATTTTTGCAAACAATTTTTCATTGTTGTTCTGAAAAAAAGAAGAGGAACAGATAAGAGAGTAAAGAGTTCTGCTTCCCCAGGGTGACTGCTATCAGTACCTTGGAAAACACCTTTTTGACATTTCTCTGTGTGGGCTGCACACCTCCTGGGCTCTCTCCTCATAGCTCCTCAGCCAATCAGTTTCCTCCAGCAGCTCCATGGGCTTCCGCTGTGCAGCTGTGACCCCTCCCCTCCCCTCCCCCTCTCCCTCCCCCTCCCTTGCTCTCTATCCCTGCAGGGTAGAGAATCGGTGGCTACTGTGGCACTGGAATTGGAAGGTAGGAAATGGTCCCCGGGCAATCACTGACTTGGAGTTTGGGCCTTGTGGATAAAACACCTTCTTCTTGCTATGATCTGAATGCCCCCAAATCCATCTGCTGAGACCTCATCATCCATGTGAGAGGAATAGAAGGTGGGGTTTTAGGGAGTGGTTAGGTCACAAGAGTGGAGACCCAGTGAATGTATTTAGCCCTTTATAAAAGAGACTTTAACAGAACACAGCCCAGTTTGCTCCCCTTGCTGATTCATCTGAAGGGCAGAGGATTTGTCCCTTTGTGTCATTACCTTGATCTTGGTCTTCTTGGCCTCCAGAACTGAGAATGATACCTTTCTGTTCTTATAAGTTATCTAGTTTCATGGATTTTGTTAGCAGCAGGGATGGACCAAGATACATCTGTTCCTGTGTCCACTGAGCTCTAAGCAGGCTGGACCCAGATATTCACAGCGGCGCTTGGCTCAGTACTGGTCCCAGCTTAGTTTTCCCTCCATCTGGCCTTCTCCTTTCCCAGCCACCTTTCCTGTTCCTGTGAGCTCTTTCCAGCATTAGCCACACCCCCCAGCCCTTGTCTCTGGCTGATCTGGGTGGATGGGGAGGGGGACTCTATACTGTATGACACTGAGTGTAAATAAATAAATCGATAAATAAATGCACAATGTAAAGCAAAAGAGCCATGCTTTTCCCGTGAATCTAGAAGCTGCATTTGCACTGTCTACATATGTATATATTTTCTGATTTGTATAATCTTATAGTTCCATATTAGTGTATAAATTGTTTTCCCCAACTCATTGTATGGTTTCCAGCTTTTTGCTGTCCCACACAGCACCCTGTTCATGAGTGAAAATGGCATGACAGTCTCCAATGTAGGCTTGGTAGGAGCGAACCAGCCTGTGCAAACTTCACCCTGCAGCGGGCTCCAAAAGACTTCACCCTGGCAGCAGGGTTAGCCATCTCCATCTCACCAGTTAATGCTGTTCACTTGGGGCCCACTTGGCCCTACCTCAGCGGGAGCCTTGCAGTGGGAGTCTCACCCAAGTGTCCCTTGAGATACATGTGAGCCTTATGACACAGTCACTGGACATGGCTGCCCATGGACAGGCTTGTCACTTCCTTGTTGGCCAGAATCAACCCTCCAGAAAAGAGACAGTAGGGGAGGGTGCATGGCTCCTTACCAGGGCCTGGGGGCCCTGACTCTGCACTGAGCTCCCACGTGGAGCTTTGCCTCACAGGGTCCAGCTCATCCTCTCATAATGCCTGTGCATTACCGGGTTGCAAACCATGCCTTTGCTGTGTACTCAGTGGAGCTGCCTCATCTGCTCCATTCTCAAATGCTCTGATGAAGATGTATTAGAATACATTTCAATTAAGTAACAGCACGAAAGATGTAATGTGCCATTAGGCATCCATAGTAACTAATAGTCCTTAATGAGCCACAGCCTTTCCAGACCCCCCAAAATGGGTGCTCAAAGTCCCACGAGGCCCTAGGGACACTCCTAGCTCACCAGCCTCGCAGCAGTCTGTCCCACTTCCCAGGCCCTGAGGCTACTCTGCCAGCACCCCCATCCGCACCCCTTACTTCATGCCTTTGCGTTGCCCAGATGGGCTTCCAAGTGGACATCCAGTCAGAAGCCTGAGGGATATTCTAGGAAGCTCAGGGCCATCTCTACCCTGGCCTCCTGAGCCTCTTGGGGTCTCTGAGGGTTGGTGAAGGATGTCTTTCTCCACTCTTCCACCTGGGCATCCTGGAGCCAGTCTGCACTGGGGGTGAGCTCGAGGAAGGACTGACTAAGGCAGCTTGTGGCCAGTGCTGCAGGCTGAGGGCCGAGACCACAGTGCACCTTGTATTGCTGTTTTTGCCTTAGGAGGAAAGTAAGGCTGACTCTCTGGCTTCAGGGAGGTGGTGTATAGAAATGCCTAGGAGGTGCTTGGCTCTTGGAGGAATTTCCTAAATGTGTGCAGTCACCCAACCACAGTACCCTCCTCCCATCCCACACCAAGTTTCATGGTGAAAGTGGACTTTAACATTGTTCCTTATTTACGTTGATTTATGTTACCATGATTAACTTGCCCAGAGCTGGGAAAAGCCTATCTCAGAGGAGATAGCAGGAGGGGTACAGGAACCTTTCCCCCACCATTGTGAGCCTTGGGTCAGAGAACCAGGAGAGAATCCTGCTGGTCCACTTGAGCCTCAGTTATCTCTCCAACATAGTGGAAAGCCACGTGTCCCTCACGGGTCCCCACAAGGTTAAGTGAGGAGAGGTCAGCGGCTGGTGTATGGGCAGGTCTTGAAGAAGATGGCTGGCATGGACCCCCACCCACTCTCTACTGACCAGAGTGTAATGAGGGCAGGTTAACTTCTCTGCTTCATTGTCTCCAACAATCAGAGACGGGCTACAGGAACATTTATTTTGCAGCAGATTGAGTCCCAATGCTTAGCACATGCTGAGCATTGACAAGACAAAGCTCTTTGCTAATTATCATATAATTTCATTACTCCTAATATAAATGTTAATGAACATCAGTTATTCATTATGAGGGTGAAATAATGTCAGAAATGATACAGAATCAATACATTTAATTTAGTGTACTATAATATATTAGTTTTTATATTTTGGCTCCACATTTGAAATACTGTAAGCTTCCATGAAATAAAAATGAAGAACTATAACTATATCCTGGTTTGTACTGTTGCTGTGTGGCTGAGCTGGAAACACCTCCTTCCTTGAGTGAAGGTGGAATTCTGCAGGCTCATGGGTGCAGCCCCTTCAGGAGTGTATACTCCAAACTGCATGCCACCACCCTCCACAGAAGAAGCTCTTGAAGGTGGCAGAGAGGGTGCTTTATAAATGGCAGCTTCCACAAAGGTGAGCTTTCTGTCACTTGTGGCCCCATGAGTGTGTTTGGCTGGAACTTCTGCCTCCAACCAGAGGAACTTCCTAGAGCAGAAAGACCATGTAGACCACCATCCCGACATTGGTACTCAATGCGGTGACCGCTTCTGCAAACTTCCTACTGGAGTCGTGGTGCATGGATTCTGGATTCTTCTTGTGAGGACAGCTGTTCCTTTGGCCACTGTTTGAGTGCTGGCCTTAGAATGTGCCTCTTCATTCAAATGTACTGTCTAAGAGAGCCTAGGCATACAGTGGGGCATAATTCATACTTACTGACAAATATCATTTTTGTTTGGATTGTGAAATAGGGAAGGCCTGATGTGACAATGTGCCTATCCATCTGAATAAGTGGGATGGTGCCTGTCTTTTCTGCTCTGATCACGGGTGGGGCCTGCTCAGGGTCTGTGTTCAGCCTGTTCTGACTTCCCCTGGGAACTGAAGCTTCCGTGGAAGACAGGGAAGTCTCAGTGGATTCCTGCTCCTTCAGCCCAGTTCCTGACTATCCCTGTTTGGTTCCCTCAGGAGTTTGTGGTAAGTGTGTGGAAGGCAAGGCCAGGTTATGGGAGCAGGAAGAAGGTGAAGGCAGCCAGGAGGGGGAGGCAGTCCGTGGAGAGGGTGTCACAAAGTCAGCACCCACTGTGGCAAACACTTCTGCAGACGTGAAACTGTGCATCAGAGTTCTCTGAAGCCTAAGAGGGGGGCTCAGAACCTTCCCTTAATCAGGGACCTTCCTAGTACTTCTGATATGCAGGCTGAGCTGGGAAAGTCCCTAGGAGGAGAGTGACCATGGCTTTCAGTAGCAATGTGACCACTGTTATGAGAGTGACAAGTTTTAAGCAGGTATGGTCAGGCCACCCACAGAGGGTGCTCCATCCACCAGGGAACAGATGTGGGTACAGGAACACCCTGATCAAGCTCAGGCTCTTTGTCTGCAGGGTTCTGGTTGGGTTTTGCTATGCCACAGTCTGCCCGAAGTCACAGCCTTAGCCTCCAACCTCTACTCATCACCCCTTGTGTCTTCTGTGGTTCAGGAGTTCAGGAGAACTCTCCATGTGATCAGTGTCAGCAGGTGCCTGGAGCTGTCGCAAAAGGCAGGCATCTAGCATCGCTAAGGATGGCCAGGGCTTTCCTTTCCACTCGTGCATGGGCTGGTTTGGGCTCCCTCACAGCTTTGGCTACTGGGCTGCCAATATGGCAGCTGGAAATCTGTAGGAACAGGCATTGCAGCTCCCAAGATGGAGGCTGCTGTGATACTCTGTGACTTTGCTTTGAAAGTCATTGCCACTGGACTCCATGGGCTATAAATGCGTCCCAAAACAGTGCAGAGAATTAGAGTCCACTTGGTGACACCTTGACTATCAGACATGCAGAAATGTCCAGGTCCTGGGCGTTCACCCACAGCCAGGAGCCTTGCCACACTTTCCAGCTGGCTGGCTCAAAGGCCTTCGCTTTCTAAGACAAGACAGTGTTAGCTAATGATTATCAGCAGGTCCGGAAATGAAGGAAATCAGTGACACAATAAAAACTCTAATTGCTTGGCAACAGTGTTTAGGCCTCATTAGGTAGATCTGTAACAGCTTCAAGAGAAATAAACTCCTGTGTCAACAGATAACACGGCAAGAAATAGGTTATTTCCTTTTTGAAAGGTATAAAAGCTTCCAGTTGCCTGATATATTCGCTTAGTAGATTATTTTCTGTCATCTCAGTTAATTGAATTTTATCCCTGGCTCTTAAAAGCCTTTCCTTCAAAATAAGGTTACAAAGTTCAGAAAAGTCATATTTGAAGTCATAGTCACAGAAGACAGAAATCAACCTTATCTAGACAAAGTGCTCCCAAAGAGATAACAAATCCCAAACCTTTGGAAGGTCGATCACCTTTTCCCCAAAATACTTGGGCAACGTGGCCTTTGAATAATATATTGTGGGATGTAACCTTGTCATATAACACCCAAATTAGAATTCTAAATGGAAATTAAAATATATTTCTTGTTCCATCTATAGTCTTCCCAGAGGATTCCGCCAAATTCTTCATTGTTGAAACATTTTTATTTTAGTTAAAAAAGAAAAAAAATCATGCATGATTCCAGTGTGAATTTGGTTTGCAGTGTATTTGGTAAAATTACAACTTTCAGTCTATCTTTGACATTAAGGTTCTCTCTCTCACTACTTTTTTTTTTTTTTTTTTTTGAGACAGGGTCTTGCTTTGTATTTCAGGCTGGCCCTGAGCTCACCATTACGTGGTCCAGGCAAGCCTGGAACTCAGCAATCCTCCTGCCTCGGCCTTCCAAGTGCTGGGATTACAGGCATGAGCCACCATGCCCAGCGTTGTGGTATGTGGTACTGATTGCTGGTGGGTGTGAGTCACCATGCCCAGTATTGTTGTGTGTGGTTACCAGGGATTGAACTCACAACAGCGCTTGCTAAGCAGATGCCTGAACCATTGAGCTAAATCTCCAGCTCAGGTTCTCTCTATTCTTTAGCAATGTGTGATTCTAGATTATGCATGCCATTTGCATACACACACATCCCTCCATACCATACTCTTAGAAAAGCTATAGTACTTATATAAGCTCATCTTTTTTTTATGTGCCAAAAAGTAGATCAAATTAGTGTAGCAAAAAAATATTTACAATGTCACACATCTGGATTTCCACGGTTCAAATGCCCTTGACCTTGCTGCTCATCACATTTACTACCAACTTTTAAACACATACTTTGTTAAGAGCAAGGGATACAAGCACTTAAGAGTCCCCCTATCTGCCTTGAGTTTCTTACCTTCACTTTCTTTCATTCAGTTAAAGCCACTTTGTCCAATCCTCTTGTAAGTGTCGAATCACACATAGAAGCAAGCGGAAGTCAGCCCCTTGGGTTCTCCAGGTTGACTCTTTGGTGCTGAATACTGTCCCATTCAGAGGGAATCTGATTCTTCTCCTCTCACCAGTGGATATCTGGACAGGTCTAGGAAAAGAATAACATTCTCCTTTCAGTGATCTGAGTCTAGGCCTAGAGCAGAGAGATTTTCTGAGCATCACCCCTTTCTGAGAAGAAGTGATTGCTAAATTTGAAGGCAAGGCCACCCCTAGGGGGCATCCGCTTCCAGCTCCCATGTCTCCTCATTTCATCATTTTTGTACACAGCCCCTGGGGGTCAGGAGAGGCAAAGGAGAAGCCCACAGTGGCCAGAAGCGAGTGCTGCTGAGTTCTCTAAATCCCAGGAACAAAAAGAGCTGAGGATGGACAGCCAAGATACCTATAGCACCCCAGTTTTTGTTTGGGAGTCCAGTTGGGGAGAATGCAGCTTTGCTCCACCTGTAGAGCACTGAATTCCACTACTAGGTGATTTCACAATAACAAAGACCCACATGGACCTGAGTCCTGGTCCTCACTGCTCGCCATGTGGCTGGTCCTGAGTACATCTTCTGTGTGCTGAGTCCAGGCTGCAGTCACATCACAATGTGCTGGCTTCCAATGCCACCACCAAGACTGCATAACCCCGGGCAAGTGACTTAGTCCTAGAAATCCCAAGCTCCCAGCCTGGAATTAGAGATAAAAATAGTTCCTACATTGTAGTTGCTACAAGGACTGAGTGAGGTACTGTTTTTGCAAAGAGCAAAGCTGAGCTCTAAGTCCTTGGAAATGTCAACTATTACTGCAGCTTTTGTTGTTGCCTACCTTGCTTCCAAGGCATAATTCCTGTACATAATTCAGAAGCTTGACCTCTATTTCTTTGGCTCAGTGATAAGGTAGATATAGTGCAAAGAAGCCAATTAGGAAATGTCACTTGGCATTTCTAGGCATAAAATATCCATGTTCTGGAGCTTGGCATTTGCAGATGTGAAACTGTGAACAAGTCACTTGTTGTTTTTCCTTCAAAGGAGAAAGTTGTAACTGACAGTCCTTCTAGACTTTCTCTTCCAATCTGTAACTTCCTTTTCTGAAATGTTTCTAACTGTGCTCAAAATTCACTGGAAACCATAATTTGTTAAAATATCTCATTTTGAAGGTATTTTAGTATAAAATATTTTAAAAGTATGTGGTAGGCCTGGGGATGTAGCTCAGCTGCACAGCGCTGCCCAGGATCGTGAAACCATGCCTGACATTTGGCAACATCACCAGCCCGGTTGTCAGAATCGCAGTGTCCTAATAGACTTCCAGGAGGACGGTGGAGCAGTAAGCCGCAACCAAGTAACTTCTCTAAGACTGGGAACCTAGACACTTGAGGAAGAAGAGGAGAAATAGATTCCCAGAATTACAGTGTTTCCTGTACTATAGGAATGCTTTTTTTTTTTTTTTTTTGATACAGGGTCTAGCTTTGTAGTTCAGGCTGGCCCTGAGCTCACCATGTAGCTCAGACTAGCCTCGAACTCACAATAATCCTCCTGCCTCTGCCTCCTGAGTACTGGGATTACAGGGGTGAGCCTCCACACCCAGCATTGTGGTATATGCTATCCGGGATAGAATTTGGGGCCTTGCACTTGCAAGACAGACACTGGAACCACTGAGCTAAATCCCTGACCCTCGTGAACTCTTGCTTCACACATTGCAGCTTTGTAGGTAGCCAGAGAGTTAAAAGGAATTTTATGCTGATGAGGAGTGGAGCTCTCACTCTGTACACCTTGACCCTCTTCAGCATCCCATCCTCCTGCTCCAGCCGTCCCTGCAGACCCACTCTGCTCTGTGACTCTTTGACTCCGCAAGACCATGGTGTGTTCATTTTCCACCTCTCCACACTGTGGTCTAGAAGGTGCCTGTAGGTGCATGGGACAAGGCCCTGAGTCACACCTTTTAGGTTTTTTGTCTCAGAGTTGCAGTCTGGGCCTCTCTCCTAAGTCTAAAACAGAGGTGTAGCATGGAGTGTGATAGTATATATCTTGGTTCTTCAATGAGGTAGAAAGCAGGTATTATCTTCTCATTGTTCTGATGTTCTTGGATTTGCATAGAGTCAGTTGCCTCTTCCACCTTCTTCAGATTCACTTAATATTCTTTATTGCAACCCAGCTGGAGAGGACTTTGGCGGGAGCTGTGTTCTAGAGGTGGACCAGAACCTTAGGGGCAGTGGTACTAGGAGGGCTTCCTTGATCCATTCCTTCACTTGGCTTGGGGTTGCTTTTCCTTCCCATGTTTTTCTTTAATAGAAGAGTAGGAAAGAGCTCAAGGAAACCAGGAGATCTGAGGATCACACCATCACTTCTAAACCAAGGTACTGGGCAAGGTTTTTGGACCATCTGAACTTTCATTTTTTCATCTGCAGAAGAAAAGACACATATCTATAGCCCTGTGATATGAAGGAGCTCCTGGATGTGAATGTGCTCCTTGCTAGACCACAAGGCCTCATGAACATGAAGAGTGTTTCTTCTCAAGGAATTCGGGAGGCAGATATTGTATGTGATTTGGGGGCCCTTTTACCCCTTTAAAGAAACCTCAGACAGCTAAAAGTAGAAGCCACTGGGAAGAAAAAAGAGATAGCCTCTCAATGCTGAATTCAGGCCTAGCTGACCCATTTACTCCTCAGGGCACCAGAAACTAAACCTGTCTTCTTGGGTGTGGGTCTGTGGTGGCTTTGACCCCCAAAGTGAACAGGCACCCTGAGGTCTGTAGGAAGCCCAGAGATTCGAGCTGCTGTGGCCAGGGCCATTGGTCCCCACAGCTCAGGGACTTGCAGAGGCAGCAGGCCTTTCTCTCATCTCTCCTATGAGCCCACTGAGATGCACAGGCTGCAACACAATTACCAGCGAGGCAGGGTCAGCTAATCCCTTGGAGAGAGGACAATGGGGACCACCAGAGAGAGGTGCCAGGGTGCCCTCCGAGGCTGACCCTCAAGGCTTTATCAGCAGGATCAGTCCATACAGCCTTGTTAATCCAACATGTGGGTCACAGGGTGAGGAAGCTAAAGCTGAGGCTTAAGTCCCCACCAATCTCTTTCAGACACAGTGGCAGAGGACATTCAATTATTGAGAGATGATGGTGGGGAGGCAGAAAGTAGAGAAGGTTCTGGAAAACAAGCCTATTTGATTTGAATATCACCCCAGTCTGTCTCCAAAGGTGAGATAGGAAAGGATGGGATGGGATAGGGCAGATTCTGTGTGAAACTTTCGACAGCAGTGTGGGATCTGAATCTATCTCACTGATCTCTTTGACCCCAAGTTATATCCACAACCCAATCCCAGTTGTAGTTTCTTTCTTGTTCCAAGAAATTTAAACCTAACAGAATATAAATATCCTTTTCAATGTTCATAGCATAGGCTGGGGCAACTGGCTCTAAAACAAAACAAAAGCAAAAATCCACTAAAAATAACCAATCTTTGTAAATTTAGTATATGTGCTACCGAAGTGAGCACCCAATCTTTGTAAATTTAAGAAGATAATCAGAATTTGAAGAGGGCAGATAATTGAGAGTTTTCTGATGTAGGGATTTTATTCTGCAAGCACCCCCTGAAAGCCCTCTGATATGTTTCAGGTTCATTCTACTCTACATGAAGATTATATGTTCCAGTCAGAGTCCTTCCTTTCCATGGACTTAGCGTGGAACCAGCTGAAGAGCTGATGGTGCCCTCTTCCCCTCACACTCGCTCTGAGGAATGGAAAATTGCTGCCTTCCTCAGCAAACCTTGACTTTAGCAGCACCCTGCAGGAGGAGAGCTTCCCATAGGAAGGTTTGGCTCGGCTGGTCCCTTGGCCCCTCCTTGCAGGCACTGACCAAGGGAGATGCTCTCAGGATGAATGGAAGGGCCAACACCCTCACTCCACTGGAAACTCTTGAGGGAAAGCCAGGTGTTTGCTGTGGCCTCCCTGAAATTTCAAGAGGACAAGCTCTGAGCTACTCATGGAAAGAGGAAACTGGGATCCCCACGTTATTACCACCAACAGCCATCTCACTTGAGAAGGAAAGATTTGCTTTCACCACATGGGACTTGGCTTCACAGGGCAGTCTACATGTTAATGGGGGCTGGTGGCAGTCACCAAGCCTCTGCTGTGACCCCAGGTGGCCTTTCAATGTGAGATTCCACTGCTGGGAGGCAGTGCCCTTTCTGCTTTGGGAGTACCAGTGTTCTCAGGCACAGAGGAGTAAGTCACACCAGTAGGAGGCACTGCACTGTTATAAAAACCCCAATTATAACAAATCACTCCTGCCAAGCCCTCTTTGGTGAGCCTGTTGTGTGGGCCCATCCTAGAGTGCAAGAAGCAGTAGAAACGAGCATAGCATTTCCATTCCCAGTTTCCCAAGTCAGCATACGTTTGTGCATTGCCCAATCCAAGGTAGGAAGTGGCAGCTGCACTTTAAAGACATCACTGCCCAGGATATGTTGACTGTTCCTTCTTACAAAATGGGAAATTGGTAGCTTGGAATTCTTATTA
>PVIC010055955.1:0-11089 GCA_004025085.1 Thryonomys swinderianus
AAAAATATCTATCCATCAAATTCTATAGCAACAATATTCATAAAACAAAAAATTCCAGGAAATACCAGGAAAACTGGACACATTACTTGAAGGAAATTTTTATTCATTTCTCTTGGGCTCTCACACATAACTTAATTTTCATTCCTTTCTCTTGGGCTATCACACACAGCAATCCTCCTGCCTCTGCCTTCCAAGTGTTAGGATTATAGGCATGAGCCTCCATGCTCTGCAATGTGGTGTGTGATACTGATTGCTGGTGGGCATGAGTCACCATGCCCAGCATTGTGTTATATGGTTACTGGAGGTCAAACTCGGGACCTTGTACTTGCAAAGCAAACTCCCAGACCACTGAGCTAAATCCCAGCCCACACATAATATTTTTTTTAAGTAAGATTACAGAAAGCACAAATCTTCCAAATCCTGTTATGAAATTCACATAAATTGAAATGAAATTTGACTGACCTAAAAAACAAATATTGACATAAAAATTTAAATAAAATATTAAAAACAGAATCCAGGAGCACATTAAACATTTTTTCCCCCAAATCCAGTAAGATATATTCCAGGAATGCGAAGTTCACTGATATTATGAGATTTGCTTCTATAATTTATCACAGTGATAATTCTGAGGACAAAAAAATACATCTATAGAGACTAACAAAGCCACTGAATGAAATTCACCGGTCATTCTTTGTTTTTTGTTTTTTGGTATTTTTTTTAATTTGGTGGTGCTGGGGATTGAATCCAGAGCCTTGCACTTGCCAGGCAAGTACTCTAGCACTGAGCCACATCTTGAGCCACCACACCATTCATTCTTGTTTTAAAAATAAATTCAATAAAATAGAAATAGATTGGTATTTCTTTCACATTAAAATTGTTATATTATAAAATATTTGTCTGAAAAAATCCAGCATAAGTTTACTGAAGAAACTGTCAATATATAAATTTTTAAAAATAGAAAGAAAGTGATCTATCCTATATGATTTAAAATATTGACTGCATTTTCTTGGTTTGGGCCATCAACTTTTATAGCAAAAACCAGGAACTAAGCCAACATTCTTGATCTAATCGCTTGTGTGTGGAAAAAAATGGTTTAGGAAATTCTAACCAACAAAATAAACTTTGAGGTATATTAAAAGGTATAGACCTCAGCAAGGCTACATAAAATACAGAAAGAAGTCTTTCTAGAAAACCCAAGAGAATGATTTAAAAATATGTTATAGGGGTCAGAGATTGAGCTCAGTGGTTCCAGTACCTGCATAGCAAGCGCAAGGTTCTGGTTCGATCCCCAGTAACCACATACATACCTGTCACGCCCACCAGCAATCAGTACCACATACCACAGTGCTGGATGTGGTGGCTCACGCCTATCATCCCAACACTCGGGAAGCAGAGGCAGGAGGATTGCTGAAAGTTCAAGTCTTGCCTGGACTACGTAGTGAGAGCTCAGGACCAGCCTGAACTACAAAGTGAGACCCTATCTCAAAAAAAAAAAAATTAGAATTAAGAATTGTTAAGCTAAAGAGCTGGATTCAAAAAAATGCAAAGTCCAATAGGGGGTCTAGTAATATCATTCAGTAGATGAGGACTTCCATAGCTCATCCAAGTACTGGGATAAAATTCCAACACTAGAAAGCAAAAAAAACAATGTAAGTACTAAGTTCACCTAATTTGTAATAACTCATTTAAAGTTCTAATGAAGGGTTAAAAGAGATTTTTGTTAAGAAGCAACAACAATAAATGTAAAATACTTTGAGAAGCACCTTTAAGGGCTGAAGATTTAGCTCAGTGGTTCTGCTGCCTGCCTAGCAATGCAAGGTCCTCAGTTCAATCCCGGTAACCACATACAATGAAATGATATTGGGTGTGGTGGCTCATGCCCACCAGCAACCAGTGTGGTGGCTCAAGCCTGTAATGCCAGCACTCGGGAGGCAGAGGCAGGAGGACTGCTGAGTTCGAGGTTTGCTTGGGTTACATAGTGAGCTCAGAGCCAGCCTGAACTACAAAGTGAGACCCTGTCTCAAAAAAAAAAAAAAAAAAAGCACCTTTAAAATTTCATGGAACTTATATAAAGAAAGTAGCACAATTAGTACTGTGGAGGAATTGAGAAAAAGAAGAAAATAGAAAAGACAGATCTGCAGTAGAAACTCATGTATATAAAAATTACTTGGAGGTAAATTTTTTAGTAAAAATGGTGGCAACATTTACTTAAAAGAAAATATACTTCTTTACTTTTATAAATACCGAATTGATTTAAAACTAAATGCATGGTTAAAAGATTAATTTCTAAAATAACAAATGATGAATGTTTGGCAAAAGGCTTTTTTAAAAACAGGAGAAAAGTTGGTGAAAGGATCACATGAAAAGAATATAGAGATGATTCCTGCATGTGCTTAGCACCCACTATGAGACACCTAAGAAAAGGATGGTTTGTGCCAGGACAGGGTCCTGGGGCACCAGGGATGAGGATCAGGTATTAACAGGACACTGACATTTCACTATAAACCAACCCTTGTGTCTTTTTTACTTTTCTATTATGTCTTGTGCTTTGGTTTTGGATTTGTGAAACAATATCTCACTGGTGCTTTGTGCTGGCCTTGAACTTATTATGTGTCCAAGGCTGGCTTTGAACTTGCAGTGAACTTCTTGCCTAAGAGTCCTGAGGTCTGGGATTACAGACATGTGCAACTATACCCAGGTGGTACTATAGTTTTGTATTCCCTTTAAGTCAATTAATAATTTAAACAATGTAAATCTCCGATTTAAAAGAGAAAAAATAGTGACAACTCAAAAGATTGATAGATTTGACTATTAAAATCTTACCATGTATATAACTAGCAGCAAAAGATAAAATAAAATAATAAACATGTAGACATACTAGCAACACAAATGTCAAATGGGTAGAAAGATAGTGCATCAAAGAAGACCAAAAAAAAAAAAATGAAACCACTTAAGGAAAAAGAAATTGATATGAGACATAGTCACAATTCTCAAAAGAGGAATTCAAAGTGCCCAATGAATAGGTGAATTGTTTTTTTGTTTTTGTTTTTGTTTTTTGGGACAGGGTTTCGCTTTGTAGTTCAGGCTGGCCCTGAGCTCACTATGTAGTTCAGGCAAACCTCGAGCTCAGCAATCCTCCTGGTTCTGCCTCCTGAGGGCTAGGATTATAAGCATGAGCCACCACGCCCCGCACTGTGGTATGTGGCACCAGGGATCACACTCAGACCTTGTGTTTCCAAGGCAGATGCCGGAACCACAGAGCTAAAACCTCAGCCTAAGTGAAAATATTTAACCTCACTTTGGGTCAAGGAAATTTTTACATAAAACAGCAATTGGATATTGTTTTCACTAATGGACTTAGAAAAAATAAACTGTGCTCTTTCAAAGACACAAAGCAGAGATCGTGTTTTCATACAGTTGACCAGAGTAAAAGGCAGTAAAACCTTTCTAAAGCAACAAGTCATAAACTTTGAAAATACTCCTCCTTTACCTCAAACATTTTTGCTTTTCAAAAATCTAGGCTACGCACAACCTAGGATTTAGAGAGAGAGAGTCATGTACCAGGTGTTTAATGGTTCATATATCCTAGCAGTTAAAAAAGAAAAGGCTAGGAGCAGGAGCTTGCAGGTGATAGAAAAGCCCATTTTCCTCCCATCTGCAATTGAACATGGTGACAGAATAACCTAACATTTTGCTATTCTGTTATGTTTTCAGTTTGTAGGTCACCCATGGAGTTTATAGACCAATTATCCAAATTAAAGTGATTGGCCTTTTGTTTTTGCATTTAGATATTTCAGAGCGTATATTATTTCCTCAGTGAAGGCAATGAGGTGTATAATACAGAATCAAAATAGAGAAATGGAGGCAAATTTGGTTAGGGAAAGCCAATTTGAGTTGAAGATGGAGAAATGAAATGATATGTTATAGTTTGTCCTAAAAGAGCAAGAAAATGAGGTTATATTGGAAAGTAATTGGTAAAGTTTCATGAATCTTACTGAAATGTCAGGCTAAAAAGTTTCTCTTCACAGTAATGAATTTAGACACTGAAGTGTCCTTAGGATTAAACACTCTGCTGGTGCATAATTAAGATCCCTTGAACTCTCCTTGCTCCTTCCCATGGTGATGTTATGAACTTGCTCCACTTTGACACGCTTACACATCTTTCTCTTCCATAAGATTACTATCTCCAAGGAAGCAGGCTATTATTATATTGAGCTCTACAGTCGTATTCTTCAGCACACTGCATGGCAGTGTGTATTTTGTTTTTGCTTTTTGGTACCAAGCATTGAACTCAGGCCCTTGTGCTTGCTTGCAAGGTAGGCACAGTGCCACTGAGCTAATCACTGGAACACATGTTTTCTAAATGATTTAGCTAGTGTATCATCCTTTGCAGGGTAACTTTTTGGAGTATTTTTTAACATGAAGGTTCTCTTTCCAAATAGGATTACCAAACCAATAACAATGACCAGGCTGTGGTTGAAATCTGTATCACAAGAATCACAACAGCCATCAGAGAGACAGAATCCATTGAAAAGCATGCCAAGGCCCTTGTGGGGCTCTGGGACTCCTGCTTGGAACACAACCTCAGGCCCTCCAGCAAAGACGAAGATACTCCTCATGCAAAAATTGCATCTGATATCACGAGTTGCATTTTACAGGTAGGCTGGCATTTAACAGCAAGCAACTTGATATGGGGTTGGCAGTGCATTGAACACGTGATGACTCTGAACCAAGAGCCAATTTTTCTGTACCATTTAGAAACTGTAAAAAAACACCAAAAACTTTAAGTAGCTAAGCCAGCTACTGATAGTAATTAATAAGTTGAGAATGTTTTTATCAAGCCCCTTCTCTACATGCAAGCTGTAGTGTAAAGAGTTCAAAGTAATTCTGCAGTGAGTCTTTTTGGTGAGATACAGTATGTAAATATAAAAAACCAATAGTAAAGCAGTATGTGCTAGGGTCCAAAGAAGGAATACTGGATTATTTATAAGAGGAAACCTGTTTCATCTAAAGAAACCCAAGAGAAAGTAGAGATGGAAGTGAGGAGCTTGGGATACATGGGAGGAAGTGACTAAGTCATTTTAAAATGAATCTCTCTATGCACTGTCAGTTCTTCATGATGATATTTCCTTTTTCCAATCACAATTGATTCCTTCTTCTAGTATTAATGAAAATTTGAAATTTTGCCTTAACCATGATGCAGTTGTAAGCCTTGAAACAGAGCAAGTCACTTGCCTTCCTAAGGCAGTTTTTTTCTTCCAGAAAAAGTAGATTAAATGCCATTTTCTCTGACAAACTTCACCTTATGATGTTGATAGGTAATTCGTTAAAAAGAATTTCTGATCAAGTAAGTGGGGAACACTGAATTAAGTGTTTCTCTTTTGAGTTGTCACAGTATTTCACAGCCTATTAAACACTGGAAAGTCCTTCAATTTTTTTTAAACCAGTTAACTTTGTTTAGTCTAGTATTTTTCAACCTAATTTGACCATAGAACGTCCTTTTCTTTACCCATCCTTAACACATTTACAAACATCTCTCAGAATCCACTAAGTTCAGTGAGCACAATTCACAAGATTCTAGCTAAACTATATAACTACTTAGCAGTATATGTAGCACAATCTTCATTTCCTTTCTTCTTTTCCTTTCAGTTGTTCATGATTAGCTAGAGCAAATTCTACTTTATCTGCTTGTTGAAGGGCTGGTTGACTAAACAAAACAAAACAAAAATAAAACTTCATAGATCATCACACTGTTTCTCTCTTGTCCGCAGAGTTTAGGGTGAGTAGGGAAGTCACTTGATGGAGGATTAATGCTGCTTGGATGAAACACCAAAGACTTAATATATCTGTTCCTCATAGTTTGCATTAAATGTAGTATTGTTATGTATCCAGCACAGATCATTTCACCTCAAAGAACCACTCCACAGACTTTGAGACAGATATGTATTCACAAAGCAGCTCTACATTCCTGCTCCCTGTACAGGTTCAAAACCAGTGATCTAGAGCTTAGAGTGGCACAATCCAACAGAAGTGTGATGTAAGGCACAAATATGAGCTATGTGTTCAATTTTTAAGTTTTCAATTAGCCACCTTGAGAGATCAAAACCATGAAATTGATTTTGATAATTATTTTTCATAACCTAATCTATGGAAAATAATGTCAACATGCAAGCAATATAACAGTTAATGAGATCATTTATATTTTTTAAAAGCTATCTTATAAACTTGGCTTTTTTTTAGTACATTTTAGTTTTAACTAATTACATTTTTAAGGGCTTGTAAACTTCTGAGGGTTTAGTGTTTCCTCTGACAGCCGAGTTCTGGAGTCAAGAAAAGTTTTCTGGATGGAGATTGTATTTGGAAGAGTTTAAGCAATGAGCAGGAAATGTGCCAGATGGGCAAAGCAGAATGAGAGAACATTCTAAGCATAAAACTAGCTTGTGTGTTAGTATAGATTTGTGAAGCACGATCAGAGTCAAAATTGTTAAGTGTGCTACCTTTCCAAACATCTACACTCCCAACATAAAGGGATGTTTTATTCTGGGTAAGGCATTAATAAAAAACATGCTCTTGAGAAATAAGACACGGTAAACTTACTGACTGTCAATGTAAATAAGCTTGAGATTATTGAAAGTCAGGATGTCAAGGACTGAGACTTTTGGAAAAGGAAAGAGAACAGGCTTCTTTGCTGAGAGAGAAAAGTGACTCACTAAAGTAGGTAACTCCAGCCTGCAGGCCCCGCATGGGGGTGAGGTTTCCATCACATGCCCCCAAAGGAAGGCAGAGGCCACTGTAGAGGAAAGCTGGAAGCTCAAAAGGTGAAAGTATCTTTCAGTAAATCTCCTCTGGGCTCACTTCCAGAAAGTCAGCCAGGCAGTGGCTTACAGAATTTGCATTCAGCTTTCATTACACTTTGAGGGGACTTTTTGTCTATAGTATATATTGTAATAACTTGTACCACTAGTAATGAAAGTTTTGTAAGAACCATGCAGAAATTCAAATGACTCATTTTGTTTTCTCTGTTCAGTGAATAAAACAGTAGACCAACTTTCCAAAGGGTTTATCTTCCAAAAAGTGAAAAACTGGAAAGGATGAAGATTAATGCCCTATTCATCCCACCCACTTTCTTTTCATTCATTCATTCATTCATTCATTCATTCATTCTTCATTCATTTTGAGACAGGGTCTCACCTTGTAGTTCAGGCTGGCCCTGAGCTCACTATGTAGCTCAGGCAAGCCTCGAACTCAGCAATCCTCCTGCCTCTGCCTCCCGAGTGGTGGGATTATAGGCTTCAGTCACCATGCCCGGCATTGTTGTATGTGGTTACAGAGGATGGAACCTTGTGCTTGCTAGGCAGGCACTGGAACCACTGAACTAAATCTCTGGCCCTCATCCCACCCACTTTGTAAGATAAGCAAACTCAGAAGCACAATATCTAGTCAGATGAACACCTAGCCATTTCCTATCTGCACACCCTCAGTCATTTAGATTTTTTTCTTTACTGACAATTTCATTGTTATTTTAAGCTAAGTGTGTGTGTGTGTGTGCACACGCGCACACACACACACACACTTTTCTGTCTTTTTGCTCAGATTTCTTTTTCAGCCTGCATAAAAACTTTCTTCATATATCTATTGTTATACTCTTTTAACTAGTAATTATATTGAATCCCTCTTTACGGGGTCTTTAAATTTATGTAGTTGCCACATTTACCTGAAATAACTTTTAAATTTGCAGAATCGCCTTCTATTCTTTCCTCAACTAGAATCAGTATACTGATATAAGGTATACACATAAGTTCTGTTTTTTGGGGGGGGAGGGTGTCTTGTTTTGTTTTGGGGGTGTTTTTTGGTGTTTTCTTGTCTTATTCTTCATAAGGCCCATCCCAACCCATTATGTGTCCATAGACAAAGCTCTCAACTTCTCCTGTATAAAACGAAAAATTGAATCAGATCACCTCCCATCTGAAATTCTCATTCTCTCAGGACCAGCTAAGAGGTAGAAGAGCAAAGAACTTTAGAGCTTAAAGCCTTTAGAATTTTAGGAAGCTTGTTCTTACATGGATGAGACACTAGCAAATTACTTCCTCTTTTTTTTTTTTTTTTTGAGTCTCTATTTTACCTTATTTAAAACTTCCCAAACTGCTATGAGGATTAAAGGTGATAATGGCACAAAAAGTGCTTACACAGTAGAATTGCTATAAGGTACCTGGCGTGTATAACAGGAGCTCAAATAATATGCATCGAATGACTGAACAAATGGTCTCAGGAAAGGTGACGTCTTGCAGCTCCCCAAACAGCCACACTTCTCTCCAAATTTGGCTTCAGAATTCAGTCCTCAGACAGTGGCATGAAAGGGGGGGGCTTCCTGGGACAATCCCCCCACCTTCAGCTTCTGGAGACCTGCTTCCCTGTTACCTTTCAGAAAATCTGCTGGGAAAATAAAGGAGTGTGTGCCTGATAGATTTTATAGAGAGCTGGGCTGGTAAGAATGAGACACTTTTTATGTAAGTTCAAAATGAGTTTGACTGAGTGGTGATGCTGAAGTAAAAGCCAAGGAACTCTATTTTAATAAACGAAGTTTAAAATTTCTTGATCTTAATCATTTTTATAGTTCTTTTGTTGTAGTCAAGACACGAAAGCAAAGAGCTTTTTAGTTGCAATCACCTCAGATAGATATCTCTTCTACTTTGCTTTGTTCTTTTCCTTTTAAAAACACTAGGAAACCTTCCCAAAGTGTATTTGCAAAGGAAAATCTCCAGCAAAAACTCAAACTAGTACTAATCTAGTTACAAGTACAATGCTTGGCATCCCTAGGACAAGGCCCTCTTGTTTTACCTTGCAGCTAAATATAACTGTCCCCATGAGCAAGACTTCACATCTATACCGCACTTTGCTCAGTCTGCTCGCAAGCACTGAACTGCATGAAAGATGATACTCATACCAACATGTTCACGTCCCTGCTGAGGGGGCCAGGTTTGGCATAGCTCTGGGATTATCAGTTGCTGATAAAGTGGTTTATTTATAAGATTGTAACAACAGGACTTTCTTTGTCTATGTTCCATTAGCATTTCTTTGATCCAAATAATTTTAGAGATAAAATCATTTCAGGAGCCTGATATCTATTCCATTGGCAACTTCCTTAGCTGCCTTTGAGAGCAAAGCAGTTCATTGGAAGAAGTTTTTTATCTGTTTGGTTCACAGGAACCTCCTCTCTGGAGCTCCAGTGTGGCATCCCAGCCCCTTACTCACATCCTGTTGCCGTCAGCAGTGCCCATAGCCACATGATATGCCAGGAACTGTCTGACACTGTTGGGATGTGGAAAGCCTTTGGTGGCAATTCCCTTGTGTTTATATAAACCAAATTCTTTCAGCTTAATGTTTCACCTTTTGTGTCATTTTTAAGAATTTCAAATGACATGTTTGGGAGGGAAAAAAAATTGAGTGCATTAAAATTTGTATTTAAAAACAATGACATTATACACATGGAGGAGGGAATTTTACACATTCTTATTCAACCACTGTTCAGGGACTTTAATAGATGATGAGTATTTTTCTCCAGAGTATCTAGAATAGTTCCACAAAGAATGTGATCTAATTAGGAAAGATGTAAAAAGCAACTTTCCCTGTTGCTGGCAATCACAAACTCATCCCAAGGTGTAAACGTGTCAGTTACTGTGAATATGGCTTTTTGTTGATCTTTTACCATGTTTGTCTGTGTTCAGTTAGTAGGATACACTTCTTATTGCCACCAATTTTGGTTTTTCAGCAAGTTATAGGTAAATATGCTTTAGACATATTTTTTTAGTGGAAGACATGTCTCTCTCTATGTCAAACATGTTCTTGGCAAAAGATCCGCAGTAGATAAGGTAAACTTGGGCATGGAATTCTTTGTTGGAAAGTTCTGAGATCAGTTGTCTACTACTAGAAAAAAGAAGTTGAACTATCGAAAGTCTGTATGTAATGGAAAAATTGGCTGGCCATAGTAGCAACCCAAGGTGAAACTAAGTGGCCCTATTGAAATAATCTGAATATAGCCTCAAGGGAGTAGAGATAGAATATCACTGAGAAAAATGGCCAAGTTAATTAGCCTTCTTACACACCACATGTCTGAGGAATATGTTAACAAAAGGAGATTGCCCTGTGTGGGATCATTATTTTGCAGGTTTACTCAGCAGGACTGGAAGAGAGTGTAGAGATTCAACTTGATGAGCGGAAAGTTCTGGTCACTAGAGATGGAGATTCAGTTCTAGGGCAGGAGTGTTATTTTAATCACACACATTTGATGAGGTATCCCTCAGTGTCTCTTTGTCTCTTTGTTCTGATTGATTGTGTGCCCATGAGTGAACACTCCGGATTGTAATCTGGCTTCTTGGTATCCTGATGATGTGAAAGCATGCCCAAGATCTGACTTAGAAAATTCTCCCACTGTTCATGAACACACTGGCATGACTGTTATGCACCAGCCTTTTGGAAATTCTTTGATGTGGATTAGTCTCCATAGAGCCAAATGGTTCTATGGTTTGACCAGACAAATACCTAGTTTCCTGGGAGAGGGAAGCAGCCAGCCTCCCAAGAAGGGCTCATAGCTCATCACATCTATAATGACTTCCCTAATCGAGCCCAATTTAATTCACCATGTGGGGAGCAATTTAACAAAGGTGCCAGAGAAGGCACCAGGTAAGCTATAGACCACAGTCCTAATACTTTGTGTTGAGAATTGTAAGATGTATGAAACAGTGATCCACTGAATGGCGTTACAGTGTAGACATGATTGTCACCAGTGATAGGTCTGGAGTTTTCAAAATGTCTGACAAAACATTAATAATGGAATATAAAAATAGATTGTAGAATACCTATTTTCTCTTCTTAGGGGCCAGGTTGACCCATGAGTCTATAAAATAGATAAAAGTACAGGAATAGATTAAATATTTGTCAAGTATGTTTTTATTCCTAGCAACAAAGGAGGAGGGGAGCTTAAGCATGGGAGATTTAATTGGTTTGCTTAGAAAAATTTAGGAAACCAACTGGCCCCCCAGTATAACTTAGTGCATAAAGCTCAAATGATATTACCAGGACCTGGACCTGA
>PVIC010055956.1:0-11109 GCA_004025085.1 Thryonomys swinderianus
ACTACCCTAAGAGGTCTGATAGTATTGGGGTTGTTTGGTCTCCAGGCTAGATTCCCCCAGGAGGGGCAGACCCTGGCCGCCTGCCTCCAGCCTCTATGTCTTTCCTGGAGAAGAAAGCAGTGGTCCTTAAGGAGCATGAGCACTTCACAGGGGGCAATAACTATTAGCTGCGGTTGTTAAATAAACAGCATTTCCACAAGACAAGTGTTACTCCCTTTACCGAAACTCTTCAAAAAGGAGCAGGATCCCAGAGGGGAAAGGGGTTGAATTGCCACACTCAAATCAGTAGATAGCTCCCTGCCGAACCACTGACTTTAAATGAAATAAACCAGTTCTTATTGAACCTGTCTGTGCAAAACAGAACAAACCAGTATGATGTTTGTTACTGCTTTTGGTGCTCCTGTACAGTGTTTCTGGACTTTCTTGTGATCGTCATTCCTTCGTTTCTAACAAGGACGTGTTCATACCTCAAGATGGGAAAAAGGTGACATGGTACTGCTGCGGGCCGACCGTCTATGATGCATCTCACATGGGCCATGCCAGGTAAGGTCTAAAGCTCTGAGTGGTCCATGCCCACTTGGAGATAGAGACAGCCAGAAAGGAAAATACCCCACAGCTGCCATCTCCAACATCTCCCTCATCTCTTCAGTTCTGAGGGGACCCTGGAGGCAGAGTTGCCTTTACACACCTGAGACTGGCTGGGCTTTGACCCTCCATTGGGGTAGAGGCCACAGAGCCTTCTTTGTAGTGTAGGTTGTGTTTCCATCATCTGAAATGCTGAGCGGCCAAAAGTATTTTGTATTCTTTTCTGATTTAGAATATTTGCAATATTTAGAGTATTTTCATGTGTATTTTATGTACACCTTGTTTATATGGGCTGAAAGCAATTTTATATAATATGTTTAACAATTTTGTGTATGAGACAAAGGCTCTTGGTGTAGGATTTTTTACTTGTGACATCATGAGGAAATTCAAAAAAACCTGGGTTTTTTCAGCTAAGCATGGTCGGTCATACCTGTAGCTGTGATTGCTTGGAAGGCTGAGGCAGCAGGACTGTGAGTTTAAGGCCAACCTGGGCAATTTAGCAAGACTCTGTCTCTAAAGTTATTTTCTTATCCATAGAGATTGAAACTAAGGCTTTTTTTTTTTTTTTTTTTTTTTTAGAAAGGGTCTCGCTTTGTAGTTCAGGCTGGCCCTAAACTCACTAGGTAGCCCAGGCAAGCCTCGAACTCAGCAATCCTCCTGCCTCTGCCTCCTGAGTGCTGGAATTACCGGCATGAGCCACCACACCCAGCATTGTGGTATGTGGTTACCAGGGATTGAACTCAGGACCTTGCATTTGCAAGGTGACATTGGAACCACTGAGCTAAATCCCTGGCCCCGAACCTAGGGCTTTTGACTTGAGTTTCATTCCTAAGCCCTTTTTATTTAATTGCACGCGTGCGTGCACACACACACACACACACACAAGTTTTGCGGTTTGGGAGGGGAGGGTTTGTTTAATTAGTTGGTTGGTTGGAGAGTCTCACTGTGTAGTTGTTATTGACCTTGATTTCACTCTGTCACCTGGGCTGGCCTTACACTTGCAGTGATCCTTTTGCCTCAGCCTCCCAAATGCTGGGATTACAAGCATGTGCCACCATGCCTGGCCTTATTTTATATTTTGATACAAGCTCTTGCTAAATGGCCATGTTGTCCAAGCTGGGTTTGAATTTGTGATCCTGCTTCAGCCTCCCAGAGACCATACTCTACCACATCCAGCTGTCAAGATAAAATTTTTAAAAGATCTAGAGATGTGGTTTAGTGGTAGGCCCTGAGTCCAATCCCCCCTATGACCAAACAAAATGAAACAAACACAGTTTGGGACAGTGATATTTCTAAGATTAGGGAAGTCCTGCCTGTGAATGTCATAGTAGCAGTGCTGAGCTGGTATATACAGTGTGTGTTGATCACAACTGTGCTTTCTCATTGCTTTAGGTCCTATATCTCTTTTGATATCTTGAGAAGAGTGTTAAAGGATTATTTCCAGTATGATGTCTTTTACTGTATGAACATCACAGACATTGACGATAAGGTAAAAAAAAAAAAAAAAAAAGAGGGACTGTTCCACGTTAAAATTAAAATATGAGAATTAAAATATGAGTTGGGTGTGATGGCACACACCTATAATCTCAGCACCGGGGAGGGTGATGCAAGAGGATTGCCACAAGTCCGAGGCCAGCCTGGACTATATAGTGAGCTCAAGGCTCACGTGGACTACATAGCAAGACCCTATCTCAAAAAAACAAAAATATAAATTACTTAATTAAAATGCAAGTTGATAGCTCAATCTTGGAAACAACCCAAATGCCCATCAACTGGAGACTAGATAAAGAAGATGTGGTTTTTTTATAAAATGGAGTACTATTCTGCCATAAAGAATGACAAGATTGATTCATTTATGTGCAAATGGATGCACCTGGAGGACACTCTAAGGAGTGAAATCAATAGAGCACAGATAGGCAAATACCGGATCTTCTCATTGATTTGAGCACCGGTAGATGCAAATGAGCTCTAGTAGTATGACAATCTTTTTAGAATGGGAAATTTCCAAAGGAAATTTGGTGTGGGGATGTAATGAGGGGAAGGAATAAATATGATTCTGAAAGAAAATAAAAGAGCATGTATATAGGGGGTGGGGAGGTGTGGCTGGGGATATGGGTAAAAATGAGAATTGACTGTGTCATATATTGGTACAAATTCCCCAATGTTATGTGTGATTGTGAGATGTATGCAAATTGTACCAATAAAGAATGCAATTAAAAATGCAAGTGTATGCCATGTGTGGAGAGAGCTTTTAGAGGAGTAGATAAAATGTCAAGACTTGATCTGGCTTAGGGCTGACTTACAAACATGATATAAATATCAATGAAATGGTTTTACAGTTTATGAAAATGTAGGGTCATTTGTGCTTCTATGTAGATGTGAGGGCCAAGGCCAAGCCTCCCCAGGAGGCACCTGGAGAGGGGTCCCATTAGTCCTATAGTCCTTTGTGAGTGAGTTAGTTTATTCGCCAGTTAGGAATGCACATGCAGAGTGAATCGTCAGCACCATCAGCTCTCAGAGCATAGGAGTTGGAGCTGCAGCTCCAGCGCTCAAGAGCTGCAAGTCATTACTCCTTCAGCCAAAACAGTAGTTACAGCTACATGGCAAACACGACCACTAAAAGGCTGCAATGTCCTCTAGTTCATAACAGTTACAGTGTCATCTGCTTACTGGGACATGGAGAGACAAAACACCTGCTTGACCTTGGCCATGACTACATGCGTGGCTGAGTATGTTAAGTCATTCTTAGATAACTGTGGCCTGTTATGTTCATGTCCCTGAGAACAGGGTTGTGTCCTCTGATGCCCTCAGTTGCCAGGGCTTTGAGATTAGGCACGGGTGGTACCTCACAATGTATGTCACTAGAAACATACATGTTCTAAGACTATACTGGTTAAGTGTCCATGCCCTTGAGGCCTTAAGAAAAAAGGCCAACTCTGTGGCTCTGCAGGAAAACTGGTCCCAGGCCTGTTCCTTAGGCATCCAGAAGTTTACAGTAGACCTCAGCCCTGTTGGGCAGGTGGGAGGTGGAGGGGAGTGTTTGTATTCCATGGAGCGACACAGGTTTGGGCCTATAGCTGTTCCTGCACCACCCTCATCCCCATTCAGTTGCTCAGGTAAGAGCAACCTGGCGCATGTGGTTGAGTGGCTCTGACCTTGGCTTGGTCTCCTCCCTCTACAGATCATCAAGAGGGCCCGGCAGAATTACCTGTTTGAGCAGTATCGGGATCAGAAGCCCCCAGCTGCCCAGCTCCTGGAGGATGTTCACACTGCCCTGAAGGTGAGCCCTCACCTTCGCCTTAGACACCGCATCCTTGTATAGTCTTGTTCTTGTCTCTGACCATGGCTTTCAGTCACTGTCTGAAAGGCGGTTTCATTGTCCCCAGGGTGGCCTGTCTGGGCAGACCCTCACAAAACACTCACTACCCAACCTGTACCAATGCCTTCATAAACGTGGTCCTCCCGATCTGTGACAAAGTTACCAGGACATATGTGCAAGGACACAGTGTAGAGTAAGTAGGTTTCCTATTGACGGGAAAGATCTGATCTCATTAATCCCTGCTCTTGAAAGTGCTTCACTGTATGAGTTTCCAGTCCTCAATGTCAAGATCACAACCAGTCTAATACTCAGATCTAACCCAAAAGCTGAAGCTATGCTAAGCTTCTATTATCTTCACAGTACTGTAAATTTTCGGGACTGTTGAAGAAAGTAGTTTTCTCCAATTTAATAATTTCACTCCCAAGTAAGCATTATAAGTGTATAGATCTTTTTTTTTTTTTTTTTTAAAGATAGGGTCTCGCTTAGTAGTTCAGGCTGGCCCTCACTATGTAGCCCAGGCAAGCCTCGAACTCAGCAATCCTCCTGCCTCTGCTTCCCTAGTGCTGGGATTACAGGCATGAGCCACCATGCCCGGCACTGTGGTAGTGGTATTGATTGCTGGTGGGCGTGAGTCACCATGCCCAGCATTGTACGTGGTTACCGGGCATTGAACTCAGGACCTTGCGCTTGCGAGGCAGGTGCTGGAACCACTGAGCTAAATCTCCAGCCCAAGTGTATAGATCTTGGTATTTCATAGTTTGACTACAATAAGTCACTTTATTCTCTTTAATAAATATTAGTTTTCCTTAATAATTACTGTTTTGTTTACCTGGTTATCTCTGGAAGAAAGAAAGCTCATGAAATCAAAGCAAAGCTCTCTTTGCAGGGCCACAGAGCCTGCTGGATACACTACCTTGCTTTATGCAAAGCAGCCTAGCAGCAATGCTGTCATCCTCATTTTGGATGTGTGAACCATCTCAGGACAGTTACATAGTCTCCCCAGTCAAACTGGAGATGGGCAATTCCAGGATTGCTCTATGCTGGAGTCTTAGTCCCTTCTTCTACCTTCAATCAGCGCTATGAGCCAGGTTTCTGTGCATTGTTTAACAGGTACAATGTGTCCTTATGGTTGTAGCCATTCACACTGAAATTACATGAGACCACTGATCCAGACAAGAGACAGATGCTGGAGCGGATCCACCATGCAGTGGAGCTGGCCACAGAACCACTTGAGCGAGCTGTGCACACCAGCCTCGTTGGGGAGGAAGTGGAAGGTCTTGCCCAGGTGAGTTCTTCCTGAATTCTAGTGGCTGCCCTGTGTAGGACAGCATGTTGTACCCAGGATTATTTGCAGCTTGCAGTTAAATGCCATGGCCTGTGGTGCTGAAACTCCTCAGTGAGTGACTGGTAACTCCGCTGTGCAGAGACACAGTCATTGGCCCCTCCCCTTCTACCCTGCAGCCCCATTTCTTAGGGGAAGCCCAGAGCTACTGCTGTGGGACCTGGGATGTTTCCATATCCCACACTGATGTTACTTCTGCCTGCTTTCATTTGCAGTGAGAGCAGCAGCAGACTTCTGGTGAAATTAATTATTGCGGTGGACTCTTCCTTGAGTTTCTTAGTGGCAGCAGTTGGATAAAGCAGAGCCAGGGTTGAAGTTGAGCAGCTGACTCATGTCCCTGTGGGACTGGGCTATCTCACCAGCCTGTTCTCTGAACGCCTAACATGTCCTTCGAAAACCTACCAGATGTCCAGCCCTGTTTCTTCAGGCCTTCAGAGCCACCAATCTAAACATGCCCAGGACCCGTTCTCCTTTCCACCAGTGCCCCCTCCTGGCCATCTGTAAACTCATTGGAGACAAATTGATCCTAGTAGTTAGGAAACAGTGGGAGATTCATTTACAAGACCGCAACCCAGCTCCAGGGCATAGCAGCACAACATCTCAGTATCTTGTGTCTACTACCTCTCCCTGTCCCCTGTGCCCATAAGCCTGCCATTCTGTCTTTTGTTCCCATTGTTTGGGGGGGTCCCCCACACAACAGATCAGCTGGTGTGGCTGTTTCTGAGCCTTCTGAAGACGAGTCCTTACTCACCGTCTGTAGATGCTTTCCTCCAAGTGGTCCGTGCTCCCAAGACTGTCACTGTGTGGCTTGGACCAAGCTACTCACCTGTGCTGGGACCAGCTGTCGGGTTTTCTTGTCACCAGCAAGTCTGCCATAAAATCTTTTCTGCAATTGTTCCTCTAGTCTCCTTGTTTAAAGAAACTATGGTGAAACATACAAAACATGAAAGTTATCATTTTAACCATTTCCAGAGCATGAGAGAGAAAGTATGAAAGTAGAGCTCTCAAGTTTAAACATCTACTGTTAGTCTTGACCTTCTATAACTGTCACATTGGAAATTAAGTTCTCAGCGCATGTATCTTACAGACCACAGCAGGCAAGCTTTGTTAGGAAAAATAAGTGTTCTGGCATATTGCAGGTTGTTGCCTCTCCCAGTCAGGCATAGTAGTACATACTTCTAATCCCAGTACTCAGAGGCTGAGACAAGAGGATCACAAGTTCAAGCCCAACCTGGGCAACTTGGTGACTGTTTCCAAAAAAAGGCTACAAAATGTAGCTGAGTGCAAAGGCCTCGGGTTAAATCCCCAGTAACATGAAGCAAAAAGAATGATTTCTCTTCCTTTGTGCTGGAAGCACAAGGGCATAGTTTCTCCAGATTCATCATAAGAACCTGTTAACACTCCAGGGCTGGGGGTGCGGGGGCAGTTTACAGTAGTGGCCCCCATAGTGGGGCCACCTTGGAGATTTTAACTTTCAGGCATGACATTCTTAAGGTTCCAGTGGTTCCTCGGGTAAAATTGTAGCTTCCTCAACCCACACTGGACCCTTATAAGTTCCTGCTCCTAAAACTACCTGGGAGAACTTCGCTTCTCTGTGCACCCTCCTCTGTGGTTGAACCTACAACCTGCCCTTCTACCTCACTTCTTTGCAGTGGGGACACAGTCTGCCATTTGAGCTCACTTTAGACCTAAGAAGGGTTTTTGCCTGCTCTCTCTGTTCTTGTTAGGCTGGAGGGGCAACTTTTCTGGTTTGTGACATGTGGGAATGGAGGCCAGACATTATTACTACCTCCCCCCTTTCTTTTTTCTTCTTTCTACTATTTCACTAAGTCACAATAAGAGATTATTTTTATTTGTCCAGTCTGATGTTTCCTTGTGCTTCCTGATCTGTGGACTATGGTGTACATTCTGATTTTTTTTCCCATCTGATGTACTTAAGCATCTTTGCTCCCTTCCCTTTTTTTTTTCCTTCCAGTTGGATGTGAGGTCTAGTTTATCACCACTACCACCACCAGCTCTGGCTTTCTAATTTGTCTTTGCTCATGTGTTTCTGGTCTCTGCTTTGTCTTTGTTTTTGGGTAACTTCTACAGTTCTGTGTGCTCACAGATTCCTTCTTCAGCTGCCTCTCCCATCCCCAGTGTTTTTATTTCAGCAGATGATTAACTTCATCTTTGTTTCTCTTTTGAAGTCTGCCTGGGCCATTTTGTTAGCATCTCCTGGGTTGATATTGCTCATCACTCTGAGTCTTTCTTTGCTTCTCTGATCATTTGGCCTTGCTGTTTTTCCTGTGTGTTTTACACCCCTCACCTTAGAAGCCTTGTAGCTCTTGTCTGAAGACTCCTCCCAATTGCTCATCTTTGGGCATATGGTGACCTTAACTAGGATTTCATTCTTGCTGCATCATGGTCTGGCATTATGGAGGGCCAGGGCATTACCAACACTGGGCCAGCCTTTGGAGGTTTCTGCGCTTCCAGCTGTGGCAGGCCCTATGACTGCTTTCTAGGCAGTGACAGATAGCCTCAGCCTCCCTGGGGTGCATGCTATGCCTTCTCTGCTTGTTCGCCCTGATACTCTGCCACAGTGGAAAGGGACCACAGCATCCTGTGTGCTTGACTTGCCGGTCACAAGTGCAGCCGCACATTAGCCAGTTATGCCATGTTATCCAGGAGATGCTGCCAGGGCCTGCTTCGTAGCCCAATCCATGCAGTCCCCTTTCCCCCTTACTGCCAGCATGGTGGGTGCCCTGTGCACTCCACATGTCCTCCCTCTGGTTTGTTGTTTTCCTGCACTTCCTCTCTCACTTTTCATTCCTTTTCCTCAGACAGCACACTGCCTGTGTGGCTCAAGTTAACAAGCTAACAATGATAGATTTCTCCAGGGGACCTTGAGGACAGGTGTTACTCCAGTCTGATGAGATTGCAGTTGGAATGGGTTTCTTGCCACCATTTGAGGTGGCCATGGAATGAAGGTACACCCAAGGGGCACTGTTGGCAGCAAGCTGTTAATATAAGCATCATAGTTCCCTGGCTATAGTGACTCCTCCTGGAACACGGCTGTGCGTGTCTTTGAGTTCAGAGCCCTGATTGGCTCACACCACCTGCATTACATAGATGTGCTCATGCAAAACCTAGTTGCATTAGCTGTCCTATTTCTTTTCCTTTAGGTGCTGATGGAAGAGGCCAAGGACTTGCTTTCTGACTGGCTAGATTCCACATGTGGCAGTGAGGTGACTGACAATTCCATTTTCTCCAAACTACCCAAGTTCTGGGAAGAAGAATTCCACAAAGACATGGAAGCACTGAATGTGAGTGTCCAGGCTTGTCTTGTACCTGCTGTCTCAGGTGCCAGGCCTTGGTTTCCACCTTCCTGTTTTGGTAAAGCCAGAAGCCCTGTGTGAATGATCATATTCACATGTAGCATCTTCATTCTACAAGCTCAGTTGAGTGGCTAAATCAGTGTTAAACTTAAGCAGGGGGGAGAGGGGCTTTTTTTTAATGTAAAATCTTTACCTTCATTGTCCCCATGCCTAGCACATGTGGATGGCCAGAAGATAAATCAGGACTCTGTGGAGGGTGGAAGACTGTTTTGCAAGGCAAGTCCTTGTTAGAATCATCATTATTGCTTCCCGAGGCTTCTGGTAGGGAACGAGGAAAGATAAGGCTAGGAGGCTGCCCGCAGACCCCCAAGCATCCTCGTGGCCTGTTCCCTGCACAGCAAGGACAGAGAAGGAGCAGCTGTCTCTGTAAACTTAGAGACAGCTATGCCTGAGATTGATCTTATGATTTACATTTTATAGACAAAAGACCGAAGACTCAGGTGAAGGTCTGGACACTCTGGTGACCCTGTCCTAGACCAGCCCAGTAATCACCACACGGGGAGCCCATACGGCCCAGACCCAGTAAAATCACTTATCCATTAGACCATGTAGGCTTCTCACTTTGTAAGTTGGTGACATCATTTTCATGGTACATGTTCACAGAAAGCAGAAATGTTCAGAGAGATGGTGCTGAGCTTGTCCTTTGTCACTCACAGGTCCTCCCTCCTGATGTCTTAACCCGGGTCAGCGAGTATGTGCCAGAAATCGTGGACTTTGTCCAGAAGATTATCAGCAATGGTTATGGGTAAGCACAGGTCGGGGCCCATCCTCAGCCTCTTACTATTCCAGTGCGACCGGGTCCCTAGCCTAGGTCCAGGATACAGGATACCTGCGCTGTGGGGGTCACTGACTAGGTTAACCACATCTTCTTATTCCCCCTTGCATTGCACTTAGCCCCTGATTTTGTTGCCTTTATTTTAAGATTGTTTTAAAACAATGCTGTTGGGTTTTTCATTTCAAAGTAGCTACCATCATAATAGGTACCTGATCTTGCAGGTGCGACCATGTTGCTTGAGGAAGGAAGCAAGAGGGAGCGGGTGACCCACATTGCAACCTATCCCAGAGCCCCCAGTAGTTATCCTCTTGCAGCTCTGGCTGAGCCCAGGGCTGAGGAGCTTGTGTCTGGCTGACAGGCACCTCCAGGTGGGCCTAGGGCCCTGTGGGGATGCCACTGGGAGACTTGGCCCAAATTCTTCTAGGAAACTAGGCAGTTAAAGCCATAGATAATAGTCCAGAGCAGCACGATGGTGAACATGGACAAACTGGGGCCTTTGGAGGCAGCAGCACTACTCAGACACTCTTAAGATTATGCGTCCTGATGTGTTGTCCCCAGGGTGTGTACATTCCTTCAGTGTCCTGCTGGCTGTGATTTTAGTGCACTCACTACCCTTCATCGGGTGTCCACTGTAGCACAAACACAAGAAACATTTCCCACACCGTGGAAATCAATGCTCACAGAATGCCTCTGATGGGAGTATAACCAGACCTCAGGGGTCTGTGGGCAGTACTCAGCCCCGATTGGCTCAAGAAGGGCCACCCTATTTGTCATGGGGCCCCTAGGCCAAGCTTCGGGTTGCTTCCCTCCACCTAGCTGCACAGACGAAGAAGTAAGGACTGCATGCTTGGTGTCTGCATCCCCACCGTACTCTGAGGACACAGTACGGCCCTTCTCCCCTCTTAACCCAGATCGCTGCTGGGCAGCATGAGATTGTGGCTTGCTGGGCTGCTTGGACAAGCCTGGGTCAGGACACCTGGAGGAGGTTTCAGGAGGGTCAGGTCAGGGCCACCAGCCCACAGGTGGAGAGCAGACTGGGAGGGAGGGAGGGGCACGTCACACAGGGCAGTGTCATCCCAGAGAAGGCCAGGCTATCCCTGCACGGCCACAGGACACCAGGGAGGACATGCTGCCAGGCAGTGAGGAGGCTCCCTCAGCCCATTCAGCTGCCGTGGCTTCAGGACATCCACAGTGAGAACAAGAGAGAGGCTTGGCTGGGCCTTGTGCCTTGTGACTCTCCAGCCCTCAGAGGTTTTCATTGTGTTGTCCTGAGGCGTGTTTGGGTCCATTAGAGCTCCCAGTTCCTCTCTTATTTTTCAGTTATGCATCAAATGGCTCTGTCTACTTTGACACAGTGAAGTTTGCTGCCAGCGAGAAACACTCCTATGGGAAGCTGGTGCCCGAAGCCGTTGGGGATCAGAAAGCTCTTCAGGAAGGGGAAGGTAACACAAAACAAAACTGAATACATGAGTGAGGATACCTCCCTCATGCGTGGCCTGAGCAGGATTTACCTCATAGCTACCAGGGGTGTCCCGAGCCCTTCGCTGGCGTTCACTGAGAACCACAGTGCTTCTCTGGAGGGAATTCTAAAAGTTTTCCAAACAAGGAGACAAAGTGCATTGCTTCTTAAGAAAGGAAGAAGTGGGCCAGAGGGTTAGCTCAGTGGTTCCGGTGCCTGCCTCGCAAGCGCAAGGTCCTGAGTTCGATCCCC